>CM053038.1:31374380-31486880 GCA_028564925.1 Lithobates sylvaticus
CGGGTCTGTACACCCGCTGTGCCCATTATGAGGGGTTCCCTCCATCCCTGTGCTGAATTCCCGGGTCTGTACATCCGCTGTGCCCATTATGAGGGGTTCCCACCACATGATGTTTCGGACAGTGAAGATCCACAGAGGTAAATGGCGGTAACTCACCCATCCTCTCCGGTCTCGGGGGGCACCGCTTGGCTGTGGAGGCCCCTCCTCCGTAGGGGGGTTCTGGGAAGATGGCGCCCGCTCTCTGGGTAGGTAGGAGTCCGGGTACTTCAACATGAAGTCTCGCAGAGAACTGCCCCGGGACCCCTCTGGACTCGGTGGTTGGATCTCAGGAAACCCTACAAAGAAGAGAGAAGAGAAGTCACCACAATGCCGGGAGATGGACCCGAAACCAGCGCAGCAACCCCGGTACTATGTAGGACTCCTCCCCCGCTACTATGTAGGACCCCTCCCCCGCTACTATGTAGGACCCCTCCCCCGCTACTATGTAGGACTCCTCCCCCGCTACTATGTAGGACCCCTCCCCCGCTACTATGTAGGACTCCTCCCCCGCTACTATGTAGGACTCCTCCCCCGCTACTATGTAGGACCCCTCCCCCGCTACTATGTAGGACCCCTCCCCCGCTACTATGTAGGACTCCTCCCCCGCTACTATGTAGGACCCCTCCCCCGCTACTATGTAGGACTCCTCCCCCGGTGGAAGGTCTATGGAGTCAACAGCTCTCTATGGACATCACTGAACTCACGAGGAACGTCGCCGATCACGGCACCAAAACCAGAGAAGAGCTCATTGAAGTCCCGGAATATGTCCTCGAAGCCGAAGGGGTCCTGGAATGGGGGCCGACCGCCCCAGAAGGGGGAGGGGAAACCGGAGGGGTCATGGAAGGAGTCTTCATCCTCCTCGTCATCTTCATCCTCCTCTTCTCCCGGAGTCATCCCTCCAAAGAACGGATCCCTGGGGTAGGGGGTGGGGGAAAAAAGAATCCTTAATGGTGGCGACTACATGAAAGGAGACCAACACCCAAACAGTACAAAGGGGAAAATATAACAAAAATGTTTAAAGAATTAGAACGGTGATTATAATAATATTTTAAAAATTTATATAAAAATATATATTGCTGACAATGATAATAATGTTTAAAAAAAATCATTATAATAACTAAATTGTGATGATAATAACAACAATAATAAATAAAATAAATAATAATAAATAAAAATAACAGCATTAAACATTATTATTACTATTTTTTATTGCTATTATTTTTATTCTTAAAAATAATACTAATAAAACATTAGAATAATAATGATGATAATTAATAAAATAAATAAAAACCACAGCATTAAAAGATTATTATTACTATTATTTTATTGGTATTATTTTTATTCTTAAAAATAATACTAATAAAACATTAGAATAATAAGGATGATAATTAATAAAATAAATAAAAACCACAGCATTAAAGATTATTACTATGATTTTATTGGTATTATTTTTATTCTTAAAAATAATACTAATAAAACATTAGAATAATAATGATGATAATTTATTTTGATTAGTCGTAGTAGTAGCAGTATTGTTTGATGATCATCTTTTTTTTTTTTCACAATAATTATGTTCCGATTATTAATTTTTAATATTTTATGTGTAATATTGTTGAGTAATTCTTTTTGAATAATTTTGAGTATGTAATTACTGTATAA
The DNA here is from genome assembly GCA_028564925.1 of Lithobates sylvaticus. Classification (NCBI taxonomy): domain Eukaryota; kingdom Metazoa; phylum Chordata; class Amphibia; order Anura; family Ranidae; genus Lithobates; species Lithobates sylvaticus. Next base: position 31,376,079 of record CM053038.1, read on the forward strand.
TAAACTGCAAAAAATCGAATGTAATAATAATAAAAAAAATCTAATAATAGTAAAGATGAATGTTAATTATTAATAATATTAATAATAATTTTTAGTAGTAGTAGTTTTTTTTTAAATCACATTTTTTTTTAGATGATCAATAATTATCAGTTGAACCAGACTATGTAATTGTGCATTTTTAGTAGTAGATAGAAGTATAATAATTTTCTGATTATTATTAATAAAAAGAATTGTTACCGTACAACAGACTGCAAAAAAACAAATAATATTTATAAAAACAAATAATATTAATAAATATTAGTATTATTATAATAATAACAATAATAAAAAGAATACTACTAATAATTTTTTTATATTTATTAGTAGTAGCTTTTTTTTTTTTAAATCACAATTTTTTTAAATGATCAATAATTATCAGTTGAACTGGAAGGACTTTTACAACCATGTAATTATGTGTTTTTTTTTATTAGTTACGTATTATGATGTTCTGATTATTATTATTAAAAAGAATTGTTACTGTACAATAAACTGCAGGGGAAAAAAAAGTGATAATATTCATAAATACAATTAATATTTATAAAGTTTAGTATTAAATTATTATATAATAATAATAATAATTTTGATTAGTAGCATTTTTTTTTATCAGATTTTATTTTTTGCAGTTAACAATTTTGGAATTTTGTATTATTAGCAATTATGTAACAATTATGTTATGATAAATATTTTTTTTTGTTTAGAATTTAAAAAAAAAAAATGTAATCATTATGTTTTGATGTTTTATTTAATTGTATTAGATTTAAGGTAACTATTTATTTATTGCATTAAATAATAGGTTAATAATATAGGATAATAATATGCAACAATTATGTTATGATTAAACAGATTTATTACAATAAATAATTGCAAATAAAAAAAGATAACATTAACAAAAATAATAGTAAAAAATAATAATATTGTTATTATAATTTTATGGGTATTAATTGTATAAATGTAAAAAAAAAAAAAATGATATATAATTTGCAAAAGTAATATAAATTGTATAGTATGAAATTATTTGTTTTTATTAGAATTTTAAAAAAAAATTGTAATCATTGTGTTTTGATGTTTTATTTATTTGTATTATATTTAAGGTAACTATTTATTTATTGCATTAAATAGGTTAATAATATAGGATAATAATATGTAACAGTTATGTTATGATTAAACAGATTTTTTTACAATAAATAATTGCAAATAAAAAAGATAATATTAACAAAAATAATATTATTACTACAATTTTATGGCTGTTAATTGTAAAAATGTACGTAAATTGTTTAAAAAAATGATAATTTGCAAAAGTAATATAAATTGGATAGTATGAAATAATTAGTTTTTATTAGAATTTTTTTTTTTTTAGAAATTTGTAATCATTATGTTTTGATGTTTTATTTAATTGTAGTAGATTTAAAGGTAATTATTTATTTATTGCATTAAATAATTGCATAAAAAAAATAGGATAATAATATATTAATAATAAATGATAATAGAAAATGTTGAAGGTGAAAATATAAAAAAATGACATTGAAATTAAATAAAATGTGATAATCCACGGAGCGATGCCGGAGGTATATATATATATATATATATATATATATATATATATATATATATATATATATATATAACGTGTTGTGAGGTCAGAGTTCTATTTTTAGCGCAGTGGGCGGGGTCATCTGTTGGCATTTTCTCGTGGCTAATTTGGCGATTCGTCACATTTTATTCCCTCGGATTTATAACCGCCGTGGAGGCGCGATGACCCACAGAACTCACCTATAATATTACAGGTAGGTTTTTCGGGGTGGGGGAGGGGGGAAGGACAGAATTCTGCGCGGATAACGCGTCCCCGGCGGGGACTGAACCCGGGACTCGGACTCTGGATCCTGCCAGAGCCCAGGAGGGCTTCAATCCCCTTCATAATGACGTCACTTCCTCTCACCTCATCCCAGGGGGTCCAAAGAATCTCCTGAACAGATCAAACGCGCTCATCTCCTCTCCCCCCCAAAATGTCACCAACAACAGCTGGAAAGTTCTCAGCACACCGCAACTTCCGGTCAGCAACTGCTGCGAAGGTGCCAACCAGCTCCCACTTCCGCCAACCAACCGCAAGACAGCCAATCAGCTTTCACTTCTGCTAACCAACTACCAATCAGCTCCCACTTCCGGCAAAACGACACACCAACCAGCTCCCACTTTATGTGGCTGGCGGAAGTACAGTCATCGTTCGGCGACTGGTTGGCGGAAGTGGGAGCTGGTTGGTGTTTCGTTTTGACGGAAACGGAATGTGATTGGTCAAAGCAAGCAGAACGTCACCCAGTGTGCGCCGGAAGCGGCTTTTGTACAGGAAGTGGAGTGAAAAAGTGTGAAAGAGCCTAGAATGTTTTTTTTTTTTTTATTAGTATTTTGTATTATTAGTAATTATGTAACAATTATTTCACGATTAAATAGAATTATTACAATAAATAATTGCAAATAAAATAAGATAATATTAACAAAAATAATAGTAAAAAATAATAATATTATTAATACTATTTTATGGGTATTATTTGTATAAATGTACATAAATTGTAAAATATATATATATATATATATATATATATATATATATATATATATAATATGCAAAAGTAGTATAAATTGTATGAAATAATTTGATTTCATAAGAATTTTTTTTTAATTTGTAATCATTATGTTTTGATGTTCTATTTAATTGTATTATTAAGGTAATTATTTATTTATTGCATTTAATATAAAAAAAATAGGAGTGAAGTGAAAAAAAGTGTGAAAGAGCCTAGAATGTTTTGGATGTTTATTTTATTTTTATTAGTATTTTGTATTATTAGTAATTATGTAACAATTATGTTACAATTAAACAGAATTATTACAGTAAATAATTGCAAATAAAATAAGATAATATTAACAAAAATAATGTAAAAAATAATAATATTATTAATACTATTTTATGGGTATTATTTGTATAAATGTACATAAACTGTAAAAAAAAAAACAAATATATATATATATATATATATATATATATATTATATATATATATATATATATATATATATAATATATATATATATAATTCTTTTATTAATTTGTAATTTCTTTTTTTAATTTGTATTTATGTTTTGATGTTTTATTTAATTGTATTATTAAGGTAATTATTTATTTACTGCATTAAATAATTGCATAAAAAAATAGGAGTGAAGTGAAAAAAAGTCTGAAAGAGCCTAGAATGTTTTGGATGTTTATTTTATTTTATTAGTATTTTGTATTATTAGTAATTATGTAACAATTATGTTACAATTAAACAGAATTATTACAGTAAATAATTGCAAATAAAATAAGATAATATTAACAAAAATAGTAGCAAAAAATAATAATATTATTAATACTATTTTATGGGTATTATTTGTATAAATGTACACAAATTGTAAAAAAAAAACATATATATATAATTTGCAAAAGTAATATAAATTGTATAGTATGAAATTATTTGTATAAATGTACATAAATTGTAAAAAGATTATATATCATTTGCAAAAGTAATATAAATTGTATAGTATGAAATTATTTGTTTTTATTAGAATTTTTTTTTTCATTTGTAATCATTATGTTTTGATGTTTTATTTAATTGTATTAGATTTAAGGTAATTATTTATTTATTGCATTAAATAATTGCATAAACATATAGGAGTGAAGTGGAAAAAAAAAGTCTGAAAGAGCCTAGATTGTTTTGGATGTTTATTTTATTTTTATTAGTATTTTGTATTATTAGTAATTATGTAACAATTATGTTACAATTAAACAGAATTATTACAGTAAATAATTGCAAATAAAATAATATAATATTAACAAAAATAATAGCAAAAAATAATAATATTATTAATACTATTTTATGGGTATTATTTGTATAAATGTACACAAATTGTAAAAAAATATATATATAATTTTCAAAAGTAATATAAATTGTATAGTATGAAATTATTTGTTTTTATTAGAATTTTTTTTTAAATTTGTAATCATTATGTTTTGATGTTTTATTTAATTGTATTAGATTTAAGGTAATTATTTATTTATTGCATTAAATAATTGCATAAAAAAATAGGAGTGAAGTGAAAAAAAAGCGTGAAAGAGCCTAGAATGTTTTGGATGTTTATTTTATTTTTATTAGGATTTTGTATTATTAGTAATTATGTAACAATTATGGTACGATTAAACAGAATTATTACAAGAAATAATTGCAAATAAAATAAGATAATATTAACAAAAATAATAGTAAAAAATAATAATATTATTAATACTATTTTATGGGTATTATTTGTATAAATGTACACAAATTGTAAAAAGAAAAAATGATATATAATTTGCAAAAGTAATCTAAATTGTATAGTATGAAATGATTTGTTTTCATTAGAATTATTTTTTTTTTAATTTATAATCATTATGTTTTGACGTTTTGATTAATTGTATTAAATTTAAGGTAATTATTTATTTATTACATTAAATAATTGCATGAAAAAAATAGGAGTGAAGTGAAAAAAAGTCTGAAAGAGCCTAGAATATTTTTGATGTTTATTTTATTTTATCTTTGTACTCATTTGATGAATAAATGGCTGGCTGTGAGGATTTCCATATAAATCTACTTTGAGAGGGAGCGTAGAGGCTGGGCAGAGGCTGGGCATGGTTGGAAATGCTGGTTTGCCTGGCTGCCAGACTGACCCCCAAACAAATGCAGGCCAGGCTTTTCGCCCTCTCAGTGGTCAGCTGACTTGTTCCAGGCCAATGAGTCAAAAGATAGAAGCCAGAGGAGGAGGAGCAATGAATGTTTAACCATTCCCCCCCCCCCCAGCCCCGCTGTCCCTTTAACAGCCCGGGAGAGAAGGCGTGGCCGATCACATAGCCATGGTGATTGGCTGTCACAGTGGTCACATGGTCAGGAGCCGGTCCTGGTGTCTCCCCGCCATTACTGCCGCCCATATGTGTTACAGCCCACCCTCCGTTTGCCACCATTGCTTATGCGTTCCATAGGCGGCAAGGGGGTTAAAGAGGACCTGTCACTTTACCCGTCAAAGGGGGGAAATCACAGGTTCTTGTTAGACCCACAACCCCGGATACTCACCATGGCCCCATGGCATTTTCATTGTTGGTGCCCTTGGAAATCCACAGTACTTATAGGTATGGGGGCACCATGTGACCTCCCTCCTGGGATGCAGTGTAGCCAATCACTAGGCCTGAATGCAGTCACATGGAGAAGGGGAGGAGTTCATTAACCCAGTGTGAGCTTCTACATCAACTCAGGGATTCGATTTTAGACCAAGTAGAGGTGCCCCAGCAGGTGGGGGGGATCTGGCTCCCATGTGTCAACAGCGGCTGCAGGGGAGAGGAGGGAGCATCAACAATGGCTGGTCACTTCTTACGTATTGATATCTCTGGGTGTGTAGGGACAATAGATTTTGTGACCAATACAGGCAGGTGGCTGAGACCACAAGATGTCCTACTTCTCACTACTACCATGCTGATCACTGTTCTCCTTTGCTGGAGGGGAAGCTGCACCTGAGGACCTGCAGTGCAAAGATCTCCCTGCTTCATCTTCATTCATTCATTCTATGGATCTGTGCTTCATCCACCTCTATCATTACCGCACTAGTCACCGGGGGGTGCAGCTCTGACATGAGGAAGCAATGACCTGCCACTACCAAGATGGCCGCCTCCACACAGTGCAGACCACGGCACGGTAATTCAGTAACGCTCGTTGGGATCAATCAGCCTTGGTCACATCTTACGTATTGATATTTCTGGGTGTGTAGGGAGATTTGACCAATTCTCAGGGTTTGTGCTCTAAAATTGGACCAATACAGGCAGGTGGCTGAGACCACAAGATGTCCTACTTCTCACTACTACCGTGCTGATCACTGTTCTCCTTGCTGGAGGGGAAGCTGCACCTGAGGACCTGCAGTGCAAGGATCTCCCTGCTTTCTATTCATTCATTTTATGGATCTGTGCTTCCTCCACCTCTATCATTACTGCACTAGTCACCAGGGGGGGGGGGGGCGGAGCTCTGACATGAGGAGGCAATGACCTGCCTCTACCAAGATGGCCGCATCCACACAGTGCAGACCACGGCACGGTAATTCAGTAATGCCCGTTGAGATCAATCAACCCTGGTCACATCTTACGTATCAATCTTTCTGGGTGTGTGGGGACATCTGACCAATTCTCAGCTTTTGTGCTCTAAAATTGGACCAATACAGGTGGCTGAGACCACGAGATGTCCTACTTCTCACTACTACCGTGCTGATCACTGTTCTCCTTGCTGGAGGGGAAGCTGCACCTGAAGACCTGCAGTGCAAAGATCTCCCTGCTTCATATTCATTCTATGGATCTGTGCTTCCTCTACCTCTATCATAACTGCACTAGTCACCAGGAGGGGGGGAAGCTCTGACATGAGGAGGCAATGACCTGCCACTACCAAGATGGCCGCAGCTCTAACATGAGAAAGCAATGACCTGCGCTACCAAGATGGCCGCAGCTCTGGCATGAGAAAGCAATGACCTGCCGCTACCAAGATGGCCGCCTCCACAGTGCAGAGCACAGTAATTCAGTAATGCCCATCGGGATCAATCAACCCTCCAGACGTGATCCCCTTTGGAAGTATCTCACCAAAAATTACATTATTATTGCAGGGGATGCCCAAAATGAGACTTGTATATGCTGTATTTTTTTATTGTGCCCGTCGGGATCAATCAAACCTCCAGAATGATAGCACCCACCACTTGGTTGTATTCTGATTCTACGACCGGGCAGAGTTGTGCTCCGGCAGAGGACATCAAGTTATGGAGCAGCCACCATTTCTTAACGGCAATGCCGAAAATCACCCTCAGGCAGCCAGAGAGCTCATTAAAGGGTTACTAAACCCACAACAGTATAATCAGTCTGTATATGCAACCAAGCATGCTTGTTATACTCACTGTGGAACCTCAGGGGTTAATCCTCTGCATTGTGTAAAAAGGCTGTTTGATCCTGTCTTCTCTGATCCTCCCCTTCTTCCACCGTCCCCAATCCATCTCCTGATAGAACAGAGCCTTGGGGGGCACTCTGCACATGCTCAGTTTGGTGTGTGTTGCTAGAGATTTTTTTTCTTTGGAGAGTGCATGTGATTAGCACAGGGCCAATCAGAACTGTCGAAACAGAGGGTCAGGGGTCCTGCAGCCTCATAGGACAGTCAGACTAGAATGAAAACTCCTCCTACAAGCTTTAACCAGACACTGATAGAAGTCACAAAACTGCTATATAAAGTACTGCTGATGAGAAAAGGTATTTATCAGTTTATATTTACTAAAATGATTGCATTTCAATGTTCTGTACTGTGAGAGATCAGATATAGTGACTGCAGAGTCCTGGAGAGATCAGATATAGTGAGTGCAGAGTCCTGGGGAGATCAGATATAGTGAATGCAGAGTCCTGGGGAGATCAGATATAGTGAGTGCAGAGTCCTGGGGAGATCAGATATAGTGAATGCAGAGTCCTGGGGAGAGCAGATATAGTGAATGCAGAGTCCTGGGGAGAGCAGATATAGTGAATGCAGAGTCCTGGGGAGACCAGATATAGTGAATGCAGAGTCCTGGGGAGACCAGATATAGTGAATGCAGAGTCCTGGGGGATCAGATATAGTGAATGCAGAGTCCTGGGAAGATCAGATATAGTGAATGCAGAGTCCTGGGGAGATCAGATATAGTGAATGCAGAGTCCTGGGGAGACCAGATATAGTGAATGCAGAGTCCTGGGGAGATCAGATATAGTGAATGCAGAGTCCTGGGGAGATCAGATGTAGTGAATGCAGAGTCCTGGGGGGATCAGATATAGTGAATGCAGAGTCCTGGGGAGACCAGATATAGTGAATGCAGAGTCCTGGGAGAGCAGATATAGTGAATGCAGAGTCCTGGGGAGGTCAGATATAGTGAATGCAGAGTCCTGGGGAGACAGATATAGTGAATGCAGAGTCCTGGGGGAGAGCAGATATAGTGAATGCAGAGTCCTGGGGAGAGCAGATATAGTGAATGCAGAGTCCTGGGGGGAGACCAGATATAGTGAATGCAGAGTCCTGGGGAGACCAGATATAGTGAATGCAGAGTCCTGGGGAGAGCAGATATAGTGAATGCAGAGTCCTGGGGAGACCAGATATAGTGAATGCAGAGTCCTGGGGAGACCAGATATAGTGAATGCAGAGTCCTGGGGAGATCAGATATAATGAATGCAGAGTCCTGGGGAGAGCAGATATAGTGAATGCAGAGTCCTGGGGAGACCAAATATAGTCAATGCAGAGTCCTGGGGAGATCAGATATAGTGAATGCAGAGTCCTGGGGAGATCAGATATAATGAATGCAGAGTCCTGGGGAGATCAGATATAGTGAATGCAGAGTCCTGGGGAGATCAGATATAGTGAGTGCAGAGTCCTGGAGAGATCAGATATAGTGAATGCAGAGTCCTGGGGAGATCAGATATAGTGAATGCAGAGTCCTGGGGAGATCAGATATAGTGAATGCAGAGTCCTGGGGGGATCAGATATAGTGAATGCAGAGTCCTGGGGGATCAGATATAGTGAATGCAGAGTCCTGGGGAGATCAGATGTAGTGAATGCAGAGTCCTGGGGAGATCAGATATAGTGAATGCAGAGTCCTGGGGGGTATCAGATATAGTGAATGCAGAGTCCTGGGGAGAGCAGATATAGTGAATGCAGAGTCCTGGGGAGACCAGATATAGTGAATGCAGAGTCCTGGGGAGACCAGATATAGTGAATGCAGAGTCCTGGGGAGAGCAGATATAGTGAATGCAGAGTCCTGGGGAGACAGATATAGTGAATGCAGGCTCCTGGGGAGATCAGATATAGTGAATGCAGAGTCCTGGGGAGATCAGATATAGTGAATGCAGAGTCCTGGGGAGACCAGATATAGTGAATACAGGGTCCTGGAGAGATCAGATATAGTGAATGCAGAGTCCTGGGGAGATCAGATATAGTGAATGCAGAGTCCTGGGGAGACAGATATAGTGAATGCAGAGTCCTGGGGAGATCAGATATAGTGAATGCAGAGTCCTGGGGAGATCAGATATAGTGAATGCAGAGTCCTGGGGAGAGCAGATATAGTGAATGCAGAGTCCTGGGGAGATCAGATATAGTGAATGCAGAGTCCTGGGAGACCAGATATAGTGAATACAGGGTCCTGGAGAGATCAGATATAGTGAATGCAGAGTCCTGGGGAGATCAGATATAGTGAATGCAGAGTCCTGGGGAGACCAGATATAGTGAATGCAGAGTCCCGGGGAGACCAAATATAGTCAATGCAGAGTCCTGGGGAGATCAGATATAGTGAATGCAGAGTCCTGGGGGGATCAGATATAGTGAATGCAGAGTCCCGGGGAGACCAAATATAGTCAATGCAGAGTCCTGGGGAGATCAGATATAGTGAATGCAGAGTCCTGGGGAGATCAGATATAGTGAATGCAGAGTCCTGGGGAGAGCAGATATAGTGAATGCAGAGTCCTGGGGAGATCAGATATAGTGAATGCAGAGTCCTGGGGAGAGCAGATATAGTGACTGCAGAGTCCTGGGGAGATCAGATATATAGTGAATGCAGAGTCCTGGGGAGATCAGATATAGTGAATGCAGAGTCCTGGGGAGATCAGATATAGTGAATGCAGAGTCCTGGGGAGATCAGATATAGTGAATGCAGAGTCCTGGGGGGATCAGATATAGTGAATGCAGAGTCCTGGGGAGACCAGATATAGTGAATGCAGAGTCCTGGGGAGATCAGATATAATGAATGCAGAGTCCTGGGGAGAGCAGATATAGTGAATGCAGAGTCCTGGGGAGAGCAGATATAGTGAATGCAGAGACCTGGGGAGATCAGATATAGTGAATGCAGAGTCCTGGGGAGATCAGATATAGTGAATGCAGAGTCCTGGGGAGATCAGATATAGTGAATGCAGAGTCCTGGGGAGACCAGATATAGTGAATGCAGAGTCCTGGGGAGACCAGATATAGTGAATGCAGAGTCCCGGGGAGACCAAATATAGTCAATGCAGAGTCCTGGGGAGATCAGATATAGTGAATGCAGAGTCCTGGGGAGATCAGATATAGTGAATGCAGAGTCCTGGGGAGATCAGATATAGTGAATGCAGAGTCCTGGGGAGATCAGATATAGTCAATGCAGAGTCCTGGGGAGATCAGATATAGTGAATGCAGAGTCCTGGGGAGATCAGATATAGTGAATGCAGAGTCCTGAGAGATCAGATATAGTGAATGCAGAGTCCTGGGGAGATCAGATATAGTGAATGCAGAGTCCTGGGGGGATCAGATATAGTGAATGCAGAGTCCTGGGGAGACCAGATATAGTGAATGCAGAGTCCTGGGGAGAGCAGATATAGTGAATGCAGAGTCCTGGGGAGATCAGATATAGTGAATGCAGAGTCCTGGGGAGATCAGATATAGTGAATGCAGAGTCCTGGGGAGATCAGATATAGTGAATGCAGAGTCCTGGGGAGATCAGATATAGTGAATGCAGAGTCCTGGGGAGATCAGATATAGTGAATGCAGAGTCCTGGGGAGATCAGATATAGTGAATGCAGAGTCCTGGGGAGATCAGATATAGTGAATGCAGAGTCCCGGGGAGACCAAATATAGTCAATGCAGAGTCCTGGGGAGATCAGATATAGTGAATGCAGAGTCCTGGGGAGAGATCAGATATAGTGAATGCAGAGTCCTGGGGAGATCAGATATAGTGAATGCAGAGTCCTGGGGAGATCAGATATAGTGAATGCAGAGTCCTGGGGAGATCAGATATAGTGAATGCAGAGTCCTGGGGAGATCAGATATAGTGAATGCAGAGTCCTGGGGAGATCAGATATAGTGAATGCAGAGTCCTGGGGAGATCAGATATAGTGAATGCAGAGTCCTGGGATATCGGATATAGTGAATGCAGAGTCCTGGGGAGATCAGATATAGTGAATGCAGAGTCCTGGGGAGAGATCAGATATAGTGAATGCAGAGTCCTGGGGAGATCAGATATAGTGAGTGCAGAGTCCTGGGGAGATCAGATATAGTGAATGCAGAGTCCTGGGGAGATCAGATATAGTGAATGCAGAGTCCTGGGGAGATCAGATATAGTGAATGCAGAGTCCTGGGAGATCAGATATAGTGAATGCAGAGTCCCGGGGAGATCAGATATAGTGAATGCAGAGTCCCGGGGAGATCAGATATAGTGAATGCAGAGTCCCGGGGAGATCAGATATAGTGAATGCAGAGTCCTGGGGAGATCAGATATAGTGAATGCAGAGTCCTGGGATATCGGATATAGTCAATGCAGAGTCCTGGGGAGGTCAGATATAGTGAATGCAGAGTCCTGGGGAGATCAGATATAGTGAATGCAGAGTCCTGGGGAGATCAGATATAGTGAATGCAGAGTCCTGGGGAGATCAGATATAGTGAATGCAGAGTCCTGGGATATCGGATATAGTCAATGCAGAGTCCTGGGGAGATCAGATATAGTGAATGCAGAGTCCTGGGAGATCAGATATAGTGAATGCAGAGTCCTGGGGAGATCAGATATAGTGAATGCAGAGTCCTGGGGAGATCAGATATAGTGAATGCAGAGTCCTGGGATATCGGATATAGTGAATGCAGAGTCCTGGGGGGATCAGATATAGTGAATGCAGAGTCCTGGGGAGATCAGATATAGTGAATGCAGAGTCCTGGGGAGACCAGATATAGTGAATGCAGAGTCCTGGGGAGACCAGATATAGTGAATGCAGAGTCCTGGGGAGATCAGATATAGTGAATGCAGAGTCCTGGGGAGATCAGATATAGTGAATGCAGAGTCCTGGGGAGACAGATATAGTGAATGCAGAGTCCTGGGGAGATCAGATATAGTGAATGCAGAGTCCTGGGGAGACCAGATATAGTGAATGCAGAGTCCTGGGGTGATCAGATATAGTGAATGCAGAGTCCTGGGGAGATCAGATATAGTGAATGCAGAGTCCTGGGGAGATCAGATATAGGGAGTGCAGAGTCCTGGGGAGATCAGATATAGTGAATGCAGAGTCCTGGGGAGATCAGATATAGTGAATGCAGAGTCCTGGGGAGATCAGATATAATGAATGCAGAGTCCTGGGGAGATCAGATATAGTGAATGCAGAGTCCTGGGGAGATCAGATATAGTGAATGCAGAGTCCTGGGGAGATCAGATATAGTGAATGCAGAGTCCTGGGGAGATCAGATATAGTGAATGCAGAGTCCTGGGGAGATCAGATATAGTGAATGCAGAGTCCTGGGGAGATCAGATATAGTGAATGCAGAGTCCTGGGGAGATCAGATATAGTGAATGCAGAGTCCTGGGATATCGGATATAGTCAATGCAGAGTCCTGGGGAGATCAGATATAGTGAATGCAGAGTCCTGGGGAGAGCAGATATAGTGAATGCAGAGTCCTGGGGAGAGCAGATATAGTGAATGCAGAGTCCTTGGGGAGATCAGATATAGTGAATGCAGAGACCTGGGGAGAGCAGATATAGTGAATGCAGAGTCCTGGGGAGGTCAGATATAGTGAGTGCAGAGTCCTGGGGAGATCAGATATAGTGAATGCAGAGTCCTGGGGAGACCAGATATAGTGAATGCAGAGTCCTGGGGAGACCAGATATAGTGAATGCAGAGTCCCGGGGAGACCAGATATAGTCAATGCAGAGTCCTGGGGAGATCAGATATAGTGAATGCAGAGTCCTGGGGGATCAGATATAGTGAATGCAGAGTCCTGGGGAGATCAGATATAGTGAATGCAGAGTCCTGGGGAGATCAGATATAGTGACTGCAGAGTCCTGGGGAGGTCAGATATAGTGAGTGCAGAGTCCTGGGGAGACAGATATAGTGAATGCAGAGTCCCGGGGAGACCAAATATAGTCAATGCAGAGTCCTGGGGAGATCAGATATAGTGAATGCAGAGTCCTGGGGGGATCAGATATAGTGAATGCAGAGTCCCGGGGAGACCAAATATAGTCAATGCAGAGTCCTGGGGAGATCAGATATAGTGAATGCAGAGTCCTGGGGAGATCAGATATAGTGAATGCAGAGTCCTGGGGAGATCAGATATAGTGAATGCAGAGTCCCGGGGAGATCAGATATAGTGAATGCAGAGTCCTGGGGAGATCAGATATAGTCAATGCAGAGTCCTGGGGAGATCAGATATAGTGAATGCAGAGTCCTGGGGAGATCAGATATAGTGAATGCAGAGTCCTGGGGAGATCAGATATAGTGAATGCAGAGTCCTGGGGAGATCAGATATAGTGAATGCAGAGTCCTGGGGAGATCAGATATAGTGAATGCAGAGTCCTGGGGAGATCAGATATAGTGAATGCAGAGTCCTGGGATATCGGATATAGTGAATGCAGAGTCCTGGGGGGATCAGATATAGTGAATGCAGAGTCCTGGGGAGATCAGATATAGTGAATGCAGAGTCCTGGGGAGACCAGATATAGTGAATGCAGAGTCCTGGGGAGATCAGATATAGTGAATGCAGAGTCCTGGGGGGATCAGATATAGTGAATGCAGAGTCCTGGGGAGATCAGATATAGTGAATGCAGAGTCCTGGGGAGATCAGATATAGTGAATGCAGAGTCCTGGGGAGCAGATATAGTGAATGCAGGATCCTGGGGAGACCAGATATAGTGAATGCAGAGTCCTGGGGAGATCAGATATAGTGAATGCAGAGTCCTGGGGAGACCAGATATAGTGAATGCAGAGTCCTGGGGAGATCAGATATAGTGAATGCAGAGTCCTGGGGAGACCAAATATAGTCAATGCAGAGTCCTGGGGAGATCAGATATAGTGAATGCAGAGTCCTGGGGAGATCAGATATAGTGAATGCAGAGTCCTGGGGAGATCAGATATAGTGAATGCAGAGTCCTGGGGAGATCAGATATAGTGAATGCAGAGTCCTGGGGAGATCAGATATAGTGAATGCAGAGTCCTGGGGAGATCAGATATAGTGAATGCAGAGTCCTGGGGAGATCAGATATAGTGAATGCAGAGTCCTGGGGAGATCAGATATAGTGAATGCAGAGTCCTGGGGAGATCAGATATAGTGAATGCAGAGTCCTGGGGAGATCAGATATAGTGAATGCAGAGTCCTGGGGAGATCAGATATAGTGAATGCAGAGTCCTGGGGAGATCAGATATAGTGAATGCAGAGTCCTGGGGAGATCAGATATAGTGAATGCAGAGTCCTGGGGAGATCAGATATAGTGAATGCAGAGTCCTGGGGAGATCAGATATAGTGAATGCAGAGTCCTGGGGAGATCAGATATAGTGAATGCAGAGTCCTGGGGAGATCAGATATAGTGAATGCAGAGTCCTGGGGGAGATCAGATATAGTGAATGCAGAGTCCTGGGGAGATCAGATATAGTGAGTGCAGAGTCCTGGGGAGATCAGATATAGTGAATGCAGAGTCCTGGGGAGATCAGATATAGTGAATGCAGAGTCCTGGGGAGATCAGATATAGTGAATGCAGAGTCCTGGGGAGATCAGATATAGTCAATGCAGAGTCCTGGGGAGATCAGATATAGTGAATGCAGAGTCCTGGGTAATCAGATATAGTGAATGCAGAGTCCTGGGGAGATCAGATATAGTGAATGCAGAGTCCTGGGGAGATCAGATATAGTGAATGCAGAGTCCTGGGGAGATCAGATATAGTGAATGCAGAGTCCTGGGGAGATCAGATATAGTGAATGCAGAGTCCTGGGGAGATCAGATATAGTGAATGCAGAGTCCTGGGGAGATCAGATATAGTGAATGCAGAGTCCTGGGGAGATCAGATATAGTGAATGCAGAGTCCTGGGGAGATCAGATATAGTGAATGCAGAGTCCTGGGGAGATCAGATATAGTGAATGCAGAGTCCTGGGGAGATCAGATATATTGAATGCAGAGTCCTGGGGAGACCAGATATAGTGAATGCAGAGTCCTGGGGAGATCAGATATAGTGAGTGCAGAGTCCTGGGGAGATCAGATATAGTGAATGCAGAGTCCTGGGGAGATCAGATATAGTGAATGCAGAGTCCTGGGGAGATCAGATATAGTGAATGCAGAGTCCTGGGGAGACCAGATATAGTGAATGCAGAGTCCTGGGGAGATCAGATATAGTGAATGCAGAGTCCTGGGGAGATCAGATATAGTGAATGCAGAGTCCTGGGGAGATCAGATATAGTGAATGCAGAGTCCTGGGGAGATCAGATATAGTGAATGCAGAGTCCCGGGGAGATCAGATATAGTGAATGCAGAGTCCTGGGGAGATCAGATATAGTGAATGCAGAGTCCTGGGGAGATCAGATATAGTGAATGCAGAGTCCTGGGGAGATCAGATATAGTGAATGCAGAGTCCTGGGGGAGATCAGATATAGTGAATGCAGAGTCCTGGGGAGATCAGATATAGTGAATGCAGAGTCCTGGGGAGATCAGATATAGTGAATGCAGAGTCCTGGGGGAGATCAGATATAGTGAATGCAGAGTCCTGGGGAGATCAGATATATAGTGAATGCAGAGTCCTGGGGAGATCAGATATAGTGAATGCAGAGTCCTGGGAGATCAGATATAGTGAATGCAGAGTCCTGGGGAGGTCAGATATAGTGAATGCAGAGTCCTGGGAGATCAGATATAGTGAATGCAGAGTCCTGGGGAGATCAGATATAGTGAATGCAGAGTCCTGGGGAGAGCAGATATAGTGAATGCAGAGTCCTGGGGAGATCAGATATAGTGAATGCAGAGTCCTGGGGAGATCAGATATAGTGAATGCAGAGTCCTGGGGAGATCAGATATAGTGAATGCAGAGTCCTGGGGGAGATCAGATATAGTGAATGCAGAGTCCTGGGGAGATCAGATATAGTGAATGCAGAGTCCTGGGGAGATCAGATATAGTGAATGCAGAGTCCTGGGGAGATCAGATATAGTGAATGCAGAGTCCTGGGGAGATCAGATATAGTGAATGCAGAGTCCTGGGAGATCAGATATAGTGAATGCAGAGTCCTGGGGAGATCAGATATAGTGAATGCAGAGTCCTGGGGAGATCAGATATAGTGAATGCAGAGTCCTGGGGAGATCAGATATAGTGAATGCAGAGTCCTGGGGAGATCAGATATAGTGAATGCAGAGTCCTGGGGAGACAGATATAGTGAATGCAGAGTCCTGGGGAGATCAGATATAGTGAATGCAGAGTCCTGGGGAGATCAGATATAGTGAATGCAGAGTCCTGGGGAGATCAGATATAGTGAATGCAGAGTCCTGGGGAGATCAGATATAGTGAATGCAGAGTCCTGGGGAGATCAGATATAGTGAATGCAGAGTCCTGGGGAGACCAGATATAGTGAATGCAGAGTCCTGGGGAGATCAGATATAGTGAATGCAGAGTCCTGGGGAGATCAGATATAGTGAATGCAGAGTCCTGGGGAGATCAGATATAGTGAATGCAGAGTCCTGGGGAGATCAGATATAGTGAATGCAGAGTCCTGGGGAGATCAGATATATAGTGAATGCAGAGTCCTGGGGAGATCAGATATAGTGAATGCAGAGTCCTGGGGAGATCAGATATAGTGAATGCAGAGTCCTGGGGAGATCAGATATAGTGAATGCAGAGTCCTGGGGAGAGCAGATATAGTGAATGCAGAGTCCCGGGGAGATCAGATATAGTGAATGCAGAGTCCTGGGGAGAGCAGATATAGTGAATGCAGAGTCCTGGGGAGATCAGATATAGTGAATGCAGAGTCCTGGGGAGAGCAGATATAGTGAATGCAGAGTCCTGGGGAGATCAGATATAGTGAATGCAGAGTCCTGGGGAGATCAGATATAGTGAATGCAGAGTCCTGGGGAGATCAGATATAGTGAATGCAGAGTCCTGGGGA
The DNA here is from genome assembly GCA_028564925.1 of Lithobates sylvaticus. Classification (NCBI taxonomy): domain Eukaryota; kingdom Metazoa; phylum Chordata; class Amphibia; order Anura; family Ranidae; genus Lithobates; species Lithobates sylvaticus. The sequence goes on from CM053038.1 coordinate 31,393,057, forward strand.
GATCAGATATAGTGAATGCAGAGTCCTGGGGAGATCAGATATAGTGAATGCAGAGTCCTGGGGAGATCAGATATAGTGAATGCAGAGTCCTGGGGAGATCAGATATAGTGAATGCAGAGTCCTGGGGAGATCAGATATAGTGAATGCAGAGTCCTGGGGAGATCAGATATAGTGAATGCAGAGTCCTGGGGAGATCAGATATAGTGAATGCAGAGTCCTGGGGAGATCAGATATAGTGAATGCAGAGTCCTGGGGAGATCAGATATAGTGAATGCAGAGTCCTGGGGAGATCAGATATAGTGAATGCAGAGTCCTGGGGAGATCAGATATAGTGAATGCAGAGTCCTGGGGAGAGCAGATATAGTGAATGCAGAGTCCTGGGGAGAGCAGATATAGTGAATGCAGAGTCCTGGGGAGATCAGATATAGTGAATGCAGAGTCCTGGGGAGATCAGATATAGTGAATGCAGAGTCCTGGGGAGATCAGATATAGTGAATGCAGAGTCCTGGGGAGATCAGATATAGTGAATGCAGAGTCCTGGGGAGATCAGATATAGTGAATGCAGAGTCCTGGGGAGATCAGATATAGTGAATGCAGAGTCCTGGGGAGATCAGATATAGTGAATGCAGAGTCCTGGGGAGATCAGATATAGTGAATGCAGAGTCCTGGGAGATCAGATATAGTGAATGCAGAGTCCTGGGGAGATCAGATATAGTGAATGCAGAGTCCGGGGAGATCAGATATAGGGAATGCAGATTCCTGGGGAGATCAGATATAGTGAATGCAGAGTCCTGGGGAGATCAGATATAGTGAATGCAGAGTCCTGGGGAGAGCAGATATAGTGAATGCAGAGTCCTGGGGAGATCAGATATAGTGAATGCAGAGTCCTGGGGGGAGATCAGATATAGTGAATGCAGAGTCCTGGGGAGATCAGATATAGTGAATGCAGAGTCCTGGGGAGATCAGATATAGTGAATGCAGAGTCCTGGGGAGATCAGATATAGTGAATGCAGAGTCCTGGGGAGATCAGATATAGTGAATGCAGAGTCCTGGGGAGATCAGATATAGTGAATGCAGAGTCCTGGGGAGATCAGATATAGTGAATGCAGAGTCCTGGGGAGATCAGATATAGTGAATGCAGAGTCCTGGGGAGATCAGATATAGTGAATGCAGAGTCCTGGGGAGATCAGATATAGTCAATGCAGAGTCCTGGGGAGATCAGATATAGTGAATGCAGAGTCCTGGGGGAGATCAGATATAGTGAATGCAGAGTCCTGGGGAGATCAGATATAGTGAATGCAGAGTCCTGGGGAGATCAGATATAGTGAATGCAGAGTCCTGGGGAGATCAGATATAGTGAATGCAGAGTCCTGGGGAGATCAGATATAGTGAATGCAGAGTCCTGGGGAGACAGATATAGTGAATGCAGAGTCCTGGGGAGATCAGATATAGTGAATGCAGAGTCCTGGGGAGATCAGATATAGTGAATGCAGAGTCCTGGGGAGATCAGATATAGTGAATGCAGAGTCCTGGGGAGATCAGATATAGTGAATGCAGAGTCCTGGGGAGATCAGATATAGTGATTGCAGAGTCCTGGGGAGATCAGATATAGTGAATGCAGAGTCCTGGGGAGATCAGATATAGTGAATGCAGAGTCCTGGGGAGATCAGATATAGTGAATGCAGAGTCCTGGGGGATCAGATATAGTGAATGCAGAGTCCTGGGGGGGAGATCAGATATAGTGAATGCAGAGTCCTGGGGAGATCAGATATAGTGAATGCAGAGTCCTGGGGAGATCAGATATAGTGAATGCAGAGTCCTGGGGAGATCAGATATAGTGAATGCAGAGTCCTGGGGAGATCAGATATAGTGAATGCAGAGTCCTGGGGAGATCAGATATAGTGAATGCAGAGTCCTGGGGAGATCAGATATAGTGAATGCAGAGTCCTGGGGAGATCAGATATAGTGAATGCAGAGTCCTGGGGAGATCAGATATAGTGAATGCAGAGTCCTGGGGGATCAGATATAGTGAATGCAGAGTCCTGGGGAGATCAGATATAGTGAATGCAGAGTCCTGGGGAGATCAGATATAGTGAATGCAGAGTCCTGGGGGATCAGATATAGTGAATGCAGAGTCCTGAGGGGATCAGATATAGTGAATGCAGAGTCCTGGGGAGATCAGATATAGTGAATGCAGAGTCCTGGGGAGATCAGATATAGTGAATGCAGAGTCCTGGGGAGATCAGATATAGTGAATGCAGAGTCCTGGGGGAGATCAGATATAGTGAATGCAGAGTCCTGGGGAGATCAGATATAGTGAATGCAGAGTCCTGGGGAGATCAGATATAGTGAATGCAGAGTCCTGGGGAGATCAGATATAGTGAATGCAGAGTCCTGGGGAGATCAGATATAGTGAATGCAGAGTCCTGGGGAGATCAGATATAGTGAATGCAGAGTCCTGGGGAGATCAGATATAGTGAATGCAGAGTCCTGGGGAGATCAGATATAGTGAATGCAGAGTCCTGGGGAGATCAGATATAGTGAATGCAGAGTCCTGGGGGGATCAGATATAGTGAATGCAGAGTCCTGGGGGATCAGATATAGTGAATGCAGAGTCCTGGGGAGATCAGATATAGTGAATGCAGAGTCCTGGGGAGATCAGATATAGTGAATGCAGAGTCCTGGGGAGATCAGATATAGTGAATGCAGAGTCCTGGGGAGATCAGATATAGTGAATGCAGAGTCCTGGGGAGATCAGATATAGTGAATGCAGAGTCCTGGGGAGATCAGATATAGTGAATGCAGAGTCCTGGGGAGATCAGATATAGTGAATGCAGAGTCCTGGGGAGATCAGATATAGTGAATGCAGAGTCCTGGGGAGATCAGATATAGTGAATGCAGAGTCCTGGGGAGATCAGATATAGTGAATGCAGAGTCCTGGGGAGATCAGATATAGTGAATGCAGAGTCCTGGGGAGATCAGATATAGTGAATGCAGAGTCCTGGGGAGATCAGATATAGTGAATGCAGAGTCCTGGGGGATCAGATATAGTGAATGCAGAGTCCTGGGGAGATCAGATATAGTGAATGCAGAGTCCTGGGGAGAGCAGATATAGTGAATGCAGAGTCCTGGGGAGATCAGATATAGTGAATGCAGAGTCCTGGGGAGATCAGATATAGTGAATGCAGAGTCCTGGGAGATCAGATATAGTGAATGCAGAGTCCTGGGGAGAGCAGATATAGTGAATGCAGAGTCCTGGGGAGATCAGATATAGTGAGTGCAGAGTCCTGGGGGGATCAGATATAGTGAATGCAGAGTCCTGGGGAGATCAGATATAGTGAATGCAGAGTCCTGGGGAGACAGATATAGTGAATGCAGAGTCCTGGGGAGAGCAGATATAGTGCATGCAGAGTCCTGGGGAGATCAGATATAGTGAATGCAGAGTCCTGGGAGGGATCAGATATAGTGAATGCAGAGTCCTGGGGAGATCAGATATAGTGAATGCAGAGTCCTGGGGAGGTCAGATATAGTGAATGCAGAGTCCTGGGGAGAGCAGATATAGTGAATGCAGAGTCCTGGGGAGAGCAGATATAGTGAATGCAGAGTCCTGGGGGGATCAGATATAGTGAATGCAGAGTCCTGGGGAGATCAGATATATAGTGAATGCAGAGTCCTGGGGAGATCAGATATAGTGAATGCAGAGTCCTGGGGAGATCAGATATAGTGAATGCAGAGTCCTGGGGGATCAGATATAGTGAATGCAGAGTCCTGGGGAGATCAGATATAGTGAATGCAGAGTCCTGGGGAGATCAGATATAGTGAATGCAGAGTCCTGGGGAGATCAGATATAGTGAATGCAGAGTCCTGGGGAGATCAGATATAGTGAATGCAGAGTCCTGGGGAGATCAGATATAGTGAATGCAGAGTCCTGGGGAGATCAGATATAGTGAATGCAGAGTCCTGGGGAGATCAGATATAGTGAATGCAGAGTCCTGGGGAGATCAGATATAGTGAATGCAGAGTCCTGGGGAGATCAGATATAGTGAATGCAGAGTCCTGGGGAGATCAGATATAGTGAATGCAGAGTCCTGGGGAGATCAGATATAGTGAATGCAGAGTCCTGGGGAGATCAGATATAGTGAATGCAGAGTCCTGGGGGGATCAGATATAGTGAATGCAGAGTCCTGGGGAGATCAGATATAGTGAATGCAGAGTCCTGGGGGGATCAGATATAGTGAATGCAGAGTCCTGGGGAGATCAGATATAGTGAATGCAGAGTCCTGGGGAGATCAGATATAGTGAATGCAGAGTCCTGGGGGGATCAGATATAGTGAATGCAGAGTCCTGGGGAGATCAGATATAGTGAATGCAGAGTCCTGGGGAGAGCAGATATAGTGAATGCAGAGTCCTGGGGAGATCAGATATAGTGAATGCAGAGTCCTGGGGAGATCAGATATAGTGAATGCAGAGTCCTGGGGAGATCAGATATAGTGAATGCAGAGTCCTGGGGAGATCAGATATAGTGAATGCAGAGTCCTGGGGAGAGCAGATATAGTGAATGCAGAGTCCTGGGGAGATCAGATATAGTGAATGCAGAGTCCTGGGAGATCAGATATAGTGAATGCAGAGTCCTGGGAGATCAGATATAGTGAATGCAGAGTCCTGGGGAGATCAGATATAGTGAATGCAGAGTCCTGGGGAGATCAGATATAGTGAATGCAGAGTCCTGGGGAGATCAGATATAGTGAATGCAGAGTCCTGGGGAGATCAGATATAGTGAATGCAGAGTCCTGGGGAGATCAGATATAGTGAATGCAGAGTCCTGGGGAGATCAGATATAGTGAATGCAGAGTCCTGGGGGATCAGATATAGTGAATGCAGAGTCCTGGGGAGATCAGATATAGTGAATGCAGAGTCCTGGGGAGATCAGATATAGTGAATGCAGAGTCCTGGGGAGATCAGATATAGTGAATGCAGAGTCCTGGGGAGATCAGATATAGTGAATGCAGAGTCCTGGGAGATCAGATATAGTGAATGCAGAGTCCTGGGAGATCAGATATAGTGAATGCAGAGTCCTGGGGGGATCAGATATAGTGAATGCAGAGTCCTGGGGAGATCAGATATAGTGAATGCAGAGTCCTGGGGAGAGCAGATATAGTGAATGCAGAGTCCTGGGGAGATCAGATATAGTGAATGCAGAGTCCTGGGGAGAGCAGATATAGTGAATGCAGAGTCCTGGGGAGATCAGATATAGTGAATGCAGAGTCCTGGGGGGATCAGATATAGTGAATGCAGAGTCCTGGGGAGATCAGATATAGTGAATGCAGAGTCCTGGGAGATCAGATATAGTGAATGCAGAGTCCTGGGGAGATCAGATATAGTGAATGCAGAGTCCTGGGGAGATCAGATCTAGTGAATGCAGAGTCCTGGGAGATCAGATATAGTGAATGCAGAGTCCTGGGGGAGATCAGATATAGTGAATGCAGAGTCCTGGGGAGATCAGATATAGTGAATGCAGAGTCCTGGGGAGATCAGATATAGTGAATGCAGAGTCCTGGGGAGATCAGATATAGTGAATGCAGAGTCCTGGGGAGATCAGATATAGTGAATGCAGAGTCCTGGGGAGAGCAGATATAGTGAATGCAGAGTCCTGGGGAGATCAGATATAGTGAATGCAGAGTCCTGGGGAGATCAGATATAGTGAATGCAGAGTCCTGGGGCAGATCAGATATAGTGAATGCAGAGTCCTGGGGAGATCAGATATAGTGAATGCAGAGTCCTGGGGGATCAGATATAGTGAATGCAGAGTCCTGGGGAGATCAGATATAGTGAATGCAGAGTCCTGGGGAGATCAGATATAGTGAATGCAGAGTCCTGGGGAGATCAGATATAGTGAATGCAGAGTCCTGGGGAGATCAGATATAGTGAATGCAGAGTCCTGGGGAGATCAGATATAGTGAATGCAGAGTCCTGGGGAGATCAGATATAGTGAATGCAGAGTCCTGGGGAGATCAGATATAGTGAATGCAGAGTCCTGGGGGAGATCAGATATAGTGAATGCAGAGTCCTGGGGAGATCAGATATAGTGAATGCAGAGTCCTGGGGAGATCAGATATAGTGAATGCAGAGTCCTGGGGAGAGCAGATATAGTGAATGCAGAGTCCTGGGGGGATCAGATATAGTGAATGCAGAGTCCTGGGGAGATCAGATATAGTGAATGCAGAGTCCTGGGGAGATCAGATATAGTGAATGCAGAGTCCTGGGGAGATCAGATATAGTGAATGCAGAGTCCTGGGGGGATCAGATATAGTGAATGCAGAGTCCTGGGGGGATCAGATATAGTGAATGCAGAGTCCTGGGGAGAGCAGATATAGTGAATGCAGAGTCCTGGGGAGATCAGATATAGTGAATGCAGAGTCCTGGGGAGAGCAGATATAGTGAATGCAGAGTCCTGGGGAGATCAGATATAGTGAATGCAGAGTCCTGGGGAGATCAGATATAGTGAATGCAGAGTCCTGGGGAGAGCAGATATAGTGAATGCAGAGTCCTGGGGAGAGCAGATATAGTGAATGCAGAGTCCTGGGGAGATCAGATATAGTGAATGCAGAGTCCTGGGGAGATCAGATATAGTGAATGCAGAGTCCTGGGGAGATCAGATATAGTGAATGCAGAGTCCTGGGGAGATCAGATATAGTGAATGCAGAGTCCTGGGGAGATCAGATATAGTGAATGCAGAGTCCTGGGGAGATCAGATATAGTGAATGCAGAGTCCTGGGCAGAGCAGATATAGTGAATGCAGAGTCCTGGGGAGAGCAGATATAGTGAATGCAGAGTCCTGGGGAGATCAGATATAGTGAATGCAGAGTCCTGGGGAGATCAGATATAGTCAATGCAGAGTCCTGGGGAGATCAGATATAGTGAATGCAGAGTCCTGGGGAGATCAGATATAGTGAATGCAGAGTCCTGGGGAGATCAGATATAGTGAATGCAGAGTCCTGGGGAGATCAGATATAGTGAATGCAGAGTCCTGGGGAGATCAGATATAGTGAATGCAGAGTCCTGGGGAGATCAGATATAGTGAATGCAGAGTCCTGGGGAGAGCAGATATAGTGAATGCAGAGTCCTGGGGAGATCAGATATAGTGAATGCAGAGTCCTGGGGAGATCAGATATAGTGAATGCAGAGTCCTGGGGAGATCAGATATAGTGAATGCAGAGTCCTGGGGAGATCAGATATAGTGAATGCAGAGTCCTGGGGAGATCAGATATAGTGAATGCAGAGTCCTGGGGAGATCAGATATAGTGAATGCAGAGTCCTGGGGGGATCAGATATAGTGAATGCAGAGTCCTGGGGAGATCAGATATAGTGAATGCAGAGTCCTGGGGAGATCAGATATAGTGAATGCAGAGTCCTGGGGAGATCAGATATAGTGAATGCAGAGTCCTGGGAGATCAGATATAGTGAATGCAGAGTCCTGGGGAGATCAGATATAGTGAATGCAGAGTCCTGGGGAGATCAGATATAGTGAATGCAGAGTCCTGGGGAGATCAGATATAGTGAATGCAGAGTCCTGGGGAGATCAGATATAGTGAATGCAGAGTCCTGGGGAGATCAGATATAGTGAATGCAGAGTCCTGGGGAGATCAGATATAGTGAATGCAGAGTCCTGGGGAGATCAGATATAGTGAATGCAGAGTCCTGGGGAGATCAGATATAGTGAATGCAGAGTCCTGGGGAGATCAGATATAGTGAATGCAGAGTCCTGGGGAGATCAGATATAGTGAATGCAGAGTCCTGGGGGATCAGATATAGTGAATGCAGAGTCCTGGGGAGAGCAGATATAGTGAATGCAGAGTCCTGGGGAGATCAGATATAGTGAATGCAGAGTCCTGGGGAGATCAGATGTAGTGAATGCAGAGTCCTGGGGGAGATCAGATATAGTGAATGCAGAGTCCTGGGGAGATCAGATATAGTGAATGCAGAGTCCTGGGGAGATCAGATATAGTGAATGCAGAGTCCTGGGGAGATCAGATATAGTGAATGCAGAGTCCTGGGGAGATCAGATATAGTGAATGCAGAGTCCTGGGGAGATCAGATATAGTGAATGCAGAGTCCTGGGGAGATCAGATATAGTGAATGCAGAGTCCTGGGGAGATCAGATATAGTGAATGCAGAGTCCTGGGGGGATCAGATATAGTGAATGCAGAGTCCTGGGGAGATCAGATATAGTGAATGCAGAGTCCTGGGGAGACCAGATATAGTGAATGCAGAGTCCTGGGGAGATCAGATATAGTGAATGCAGAGTCCTGGGGGAGAGCAGATATAGTGAGTGCAGAGTCCTGGGGAGATCAGATATAGTGAATGCAGAGTCCTGGGGAGATCAGATATAGTGAATGCAGAGTCCTGGGGAGATCAGATATAGTGAATGCAGAGTCCTGGGGAGACCAGATATAGTGAATGCAGAGTCCTGGGGAGATCAGATATAGTGAATGCAGAGTCCTGGGGAGATCAGATATAGTGAATGCAGAGTCCTGGGGGGATCAGATATAGTGAATGCAGAGTCCTGGGGAGATCAGATATAGTGAATGCAGAGTCCTGGGGAGATCAGATATAGTGAATGCAGAGTCCTGGGGAGATCAGATATAGTGAATGCAGAGTCCTGGGGAGAGCATATATAGTGAATGCAGAGTCCTGGGGAGATCAGATATAGTGAATGCAGAGTCCTGGGGAGATCAGATATAGTGAATGCAGAGTCCTGGGGAGATCAGATATAGTGAATGCAGAGTCCTGGGGGAGATCAGATATAGTGAATGCAGAGTCCTGGGGAGATCAGATATAGTGAATGCAGAGTCCTGGGGAGATCAGATATAGTGAATGCAGAGTCCTGGGGAGATCAGATATAGTGAATGCAGAGTCCTGGGGAGACCAGATATAGTGAATGCAGAGTCCTGGGGAGATCAGATATAGTGAATGCAGAGTCCTGGGGAGATCAGATATAGTGAATGCAGAGTCCTGGGGAGATCAGATATAGTGAATGCAGAGTCCTGGGGAGATCAGATATAGTGAATGCAGAGTCCTGGGGAGATCAGATATAGTGAATGCAGAGTCCTGGGGAGATCAGATATAGTGAATGCAGAGTCCTGGGGAGACCAGATATAGTGAATGCAGAGTCCTGGGGAGATCAGATATAGTGAATGCAGAGTCCTGGGGAGATCAGATATAGTGAATGCAGAGTCCTGGGGAGAGCAGATATAGTGAATGCAGAGTCCTGAGGGGATCAGATATAGTGAATGCAGAGTCCTGGGGAGATCAGATATAGTGAATGCAGAGTCCTGGGGAGATCAGATATAGTGAATGCAGAGTCCTGGGGAGATCAGATATAGTGAATGCAGAGTCCTGGGAGATCAGATATAGTGAATGCAGAGTCCTGGGGAGATCAGATATAGTGAATGCAGAGTCCTGGGGAGATCAGATATAGTGAATGCAGAGTCCTGGGGAGATCAGATATAGTGAATGCAGAGTCCTGGGGAGATCAGATATAGTGAATGCAGAGTCCTGGGGAGATCAGATATAGTGAATGCAGAGTCCTGGGGAGATCAGATATAGTGAATGCAGAGTCCTGGGGAGATCAGATATAGTGAATGCAGAGTCCTGGGGAGACCAGATATAGTGAATGCAGAGTCCTGGGGAGATCAGATATAGTGAATGCAGAGTCCTGGGGAGATCAGATATAGTGAATGCAGAGTCCTGGGGAGTCAGATATAGTGAATGCAGAGTCCTGGGGAGATCAGATATAGTGAATGCAGAGTCCTGGGGAGAGCAGATATAGTGAATGCAGAGTCCTGGGGGATCAGATATAGTGAATGCAGAGTCCTGGGGAGACCAGATATAGTGAATGCAGAGTCCTGGGGAGAGCAGATATAGTGAATGCAGAGTCCTGGGGAGAGCAGATATAGTGAATGCAGAGTCCTGGGGAGAGCAGATATAGTGAATGCAGAGTCCTGGGGAGATCAGATATAGTGAATGCAGAGTCCTGGGGAGATCAGATATAGTGAATGCAGAGTCCTGGGGGGATCAGATATAGTGAATGCAGAGTCCTGGGGGAGATCAGATATAGTGAATGCAGAGTCCTGGGGAGATCAGATATAGTGAATGCAGAGTCCTGGGGAGATCAGATATAGTGAATGCAGAGTCCTGGGGGGGATCAGATATAGTGAATGCAGAGTCCTGGGGAGATCAGATATAGTGCATGCAGAGTCCCGGGGAGAGCAGATATAGTGAATGCAGAGTCCTGGGGAGAGCAGATATAGTGAATGCAGAGTCCTGGGGAGATCAGATATAGTGAATGCAGAGTCCTGGGGAGATCAGATATAGTGAATGCAGAGTCCTGGGGAGATCAGATATAGTGAATGCAGAGTCCTGGGGAGATCAGATATAGTGAATGCAGAGTCCTGGGGAGAGATCAGATATAGTGAATGCAGAGTCCTGGGGAGATCAGATATAGTGAATGCAGAGTCCTGGGGAGAGCAGATATAGTGAATGCAGAGTCCTGGGAGAGCAGATATAGTGAATGCAGAGTCCTGGGGAGAGCAGATATAGTGAATGCAGAGTCCTGGGGAGATCAGATATATTGAGTGCAGAGTCCTGGGGAGAGAAGATATAGTGAATGCAGAGTCCTGGGGAGATCAGATATAGTGAATGCAGAGTCCTGGGGAGGTCAGATATAGTGACTGCAGGCTCCTGGGGAGATCAGATATAGTGAATGCAGAGTCCTGGGGAGAGCAGATATAGTGAATGCAGAGTCCTGGGGAGATCAGATATAGTGAATGCAGAGTCCTGGGGAGACCAGATATAGTGAATGCAGAGTCCTGGGGAGACCAGATATAGTGAATGCAGAGTCCTGGGGAGATCAGATATAATGAATGCAGAGTCCTGGGGAGGTCAGATATAGTGAATGCAGAGTCCTGGGGAGAGCAGATATAGTGAATGCAGAGTCATGGGGAGGTCAGATATAGTGAATGCAGAGTCCTGGGGAGATCAGATATAGTGAATGCAGAGTCCTGGGGAGAGCAGATATAGTGAATGCAGAGTCCTGGGGAGAGCAGATATAGGGAGTGCAGAGTCCTGGGGAGGTCAGATATAGTGAATGCAGAGTCCTGGGGAGAGCAGATATAGGGAGTGCAGAGTCCTGGGGAGATCAGATATAGTGAATGCAGAGTCCCGGGGAGATCAGATATAGTGAATGCAGAGTCCTGGGGAGAGCAGATATAGTGAATGCAGAGTCATGGGGAGGTCAGATATAGTGAATGCAGAGTCCCGGGGAGATCAGATATAGTGAATGCAGAGTCCTGGGGAGGTGAGATATAGTGAGTGCAGAGTCCTGGGGAGGTCAGATATAGTGAATGCAGAGTCCTGGGGAGAGCAGATATAGTGAATGCAGAGACCTGGGGAGAGCAGATATAGTGAATGCAGAGTCCTGGGGAGATCAGATATAGTGAATGCAGAGTCCTGGGAGATCAGATATAGTGAATGCAGAGTCCTGGGGGGATCAGATATAGTGAATGCAGAGTCCTGGGGAGATCAGATATAGTGAATGCAGAGTCCTGGGGGAGATCAGATATAGTGAATGCAGAGTCCTGGGGAGAGAAGATATAGTGAATGCAGAGTCCTGGGGAGATCAGATATAGTGAATGCAGAGTCCTGGGGAGGTCAGATATAGTGACTGCAGGCTCCTGGGGAGATCAGATATAGTGAATGCAGAGTCCTGGGGAGAGCAGATATAGTGAATGCAGAGTCCTGGGGAGGTGAGATATAGTGAATGCAGAGTCCCGGGGAGATCAGATATAGTGAATGCAGAGTCCTGGGGAGGTGAGATATAGTGAGTGCAGAGTCCTGGGGAGATCAGATATAGTGAATGCAGAGTCCCCGGGAGAGCAGATATAGTGAATGCAGAGTCCTGGGGAGACCAGATATAGTGAATGCAGAGTCCCGGGGGGATCAGATATAGTGAATGCAGAGTCCTGGGGAGATCAGATATAGTGAATGCAGAGTCCTGGGGAGATCAGATATAGTGAATGCAGAGTCCTGGGGAGATCAGATATAGTGAATGCAGAGTCCTGGGGAGATCAGATATAGTGAATGCAGAGTCCCGGGGAGAGCAGATATAGTGAATGCAGAGTCCTGGGGAGACCAGATATAGTGAATGCAGAGTCCCGGGGGGATCAGATATAGTGAATGCAGAGTCCTGGGGAGATCAGATATAGTGAATGCAGAGTCCTGGGGAGATCAGATATAGTGAATGCAGAGTCCTGGGGAGATCAGATATAGTGAATGCAGAGTCCTGGGGAGATCAGATATAGTGAATGCAGAGTCCTGGGGAGATCAGATATAGTGAATGCAGAGTCCTGGGGAGATCAGATATAATGAATGCAGAGTCCTGGGGAGATCAGATATAGTGAATGCAGAGTCCTGGGGAGAGCAGATATAGTGAATGCAGAGTCCTGGGGAGATCAGATATAGTGAATGCAGAGTCCTGGGGGAGATCAGATATAGTGAATGCAGAGTCCTGGGGAGACAGATATAGTGAATGCAGAGTCCTGGGGAGATCAGATATAGTGAATGCAGAGTCCTGGGGGAGAGCAGATATAGTGAATGCAGAGTCATGGGGAGGTCAGATATAGTGAATGCAGAGTCCCGGGGAGATCAGATATAGTGAATGCAGAGTCCTGGGGAGAGCAGATATAGTGAATGCAGAGTCATGGGGAGGTCAGATATAGTGAATGCAGAGTCCTGGGGAGAGCAGATATAGTGAATGCAGAGTCCCGGGGAGACCAGATATAGTGAATGCAGAGTACTGGGGAGAGCAGATATAGTGAATGCAGAGTCCCGGGGAGATCAGATATAGTGAATGCAGAGTCCTGGGGAGAGCAGATATAGTGAATGCAGAGTCCCGGGGAGACCAGATATAGTGAATGCAGAGTCCCAGGGAGAGCAGATATAGTGAATGCAGAGTCCTGGGGAGAGCAGATATAGTGAATGCAGAGTCCTGGGGAGATCAGATATAGTGAATGCAGAGTCCTGGGGGGATCAGATATAGTGAATGCAGAGTCCTGGGGAGATCAGATATAGTGAATGCAGAGTCCTGGGATATCGGATATAGTGAATGCAGAGTCCTGGGGAGAGCAGATATAGTGAATGCAGAGTCCTGGGGAGATCAGATATAGTGAATGCAGAGTCCCGGGGAGAGCAGATATAGTGAATGCAGAGTCCTGGGAGATCAGATATAGTGAATGCAGAGTCCTGGGGAGAGCAGATATAGTGAATGCAGAGTCCTGGGGAGACCAGATATAGTGAATGCAGAGTCCTGGGGGATCAGATATAGTGAATGCAGAGTCCTGGGGAGATCAGATATAGTGAATGCAGAGTCCTGGGATATCGGATATAGTGAATGCAGAGTCCTGGGGAGATCAGATATAATGAATGCAGAGTCCCGGGGAGACCAGATATAGTGAATGCAGAGTCCTGGGGAGATCAGATATAGTGAATGCAGAGTCCTGGGATATCGGATATAGTGAATGCAGAGTCCTGGGGAGATCAGATATAATGAATGCAGAGTCCTGGGAGAGCAGATATAGTGAATGCAGAGTCCTGGGGAGAGCAGATATAGTGAATGCAGAGTCCTGGGGAGATCAGATATAATGAATGCAGAGTCCTGGGGGGAGCAGATATAGTGAATGCAGAGTCCTGGGGAGAGCAGATATAGTGAATGCAGAGTCCTGGGGAGATCAGATATAGTGAATGCAGAGTCCTGGGGAGATCAGATATAGTGAATGCAGAGTCCTGGGGAGAGCAGATATAGTGAATGCAGAGTCCTGGGGAGATCAGATATAGTGAATGCAGAGTCCTGGGGAGACCAGATATAGTGAATTCAGGCTCCTGGATTTAGTAACACTAATGGCGGTGAACCAAACCATCATTTGATGGCTCCATTCACAGATAGTGTACAGAGCTGATCGAAGTGGCTCTGTACCATGTGATTGCTGGGATGACCAATCACAGCAACCACAAATGTAAACAGTTGAGTGTTTACAATGGAGAGCTACGCCCATTTGTCTTACAACAGAGGGCAAGGAACTAATGAATGCGCCCATTCTCCTTTGGCGACTGATGAGAACGCTCTAGTTTTGTTCAAGCGCAAGGAGAATATACCAAACCTAAAGAGTAACTCCACCCCCCCACTCAAAAAAAATACCCTTTGCCCTCTGGCTGATCTGTGTACATTGCAGGGATTGTAATAACGAATGTTGTTGCAGATTCCGACTTTTTGTTATTCTGAAGAAATTGCTGTTTGTGTCCATGTGTAGAGTGACAGTGAATGGGAGTAATCTTATCAATCAGCTGCTGCACCTGCAGGGCTCTGAGGAGAGTGGCAGGGTTTGCATTGGTTTAGACGTGATTTCCTTTTGAAAATATCTCACCATAAATCACATTTTTATTGCAGGGGATGCCCAAAATGTGACTTGTATATGCTGTATTTTTTTTCTATTACCCCCCCCCCCCCCCAAAAAAAAGTGGGAGTTACCCTTTAAGCCATTTTTTTTTTTGGACAATTTAGTCAGGAGGGGGAGAATTTTAAGACTAGTTAGGTTTAGGATGGAATTCTACTTTAAAGTCATTGTAATTTATTTTTTTTATACTTACCTGCTCTGTCCTTTGCTGGGGTCCTCCCACCAGTGCTCGAGGCTCCTCCTCTTCTCACCATAACAAGCCGATTCCCAATGACGGCACGCGTAGGGCGGTTGATCTTGAGCTGTTCAGTGTCTCCCCCCCATTGACACACACACAGTGCAGCTCAGCCCCCGCCCACTAGATTTGATTGACAGAAGCCAATGGCTCTGAGGGAGGGAGGGCAGTGCTCTCAGGCACAGCTCCGGATCAAGATTAGTCTCAGGTATTCCGATGGGCTGGGGGCGAACAACTTATTTTCCTTAATGCAGATTAAGACAAATTAACTAAAAAATAAAAATAACTAAAAAATAAAAATAACTAAAAAATAAAATAACTAAAAAATAAAATAACTAAAAAATAAAAATAACTAAAAAATAAAAATAACTAACTAAAAAATAAAAAATAACTAACTAAAAAAATAAAAATAACTAAAAAATAAAAATAACTAAAAAATAAAAATAACTAAAAAATAAAAATAACTAAAAAATAAAAAATAACTAAAAAATAAAAATAACTAAAAAAAAAATAAAAATAACTAAAAAATAAAAATAACTAAAAAATAAAAATAACTAAAAAATAAAAATAACTAAAAAAATAAAAATAACTAAAAAATAAAAATAACTAAAAAATAAAAATAACTAAAAAATAACTAAAAAATAAAAATAACTAAAAAATAAAAATAACTAAAAAATAAAAATAACTAACTAAAAAATAAAAATAACTAAAAAATAAAAATAACTAAAAAAATAAAAATAACTAAAAAATAAAAATAACTAAAAAATAAAAATAAAAAAAAATAAAAATAACTAAACAATAAAAATAACTAAAAAATAAAAATAACTAAAAAATTAAAGAAACTACAAACCCCCGGAGTTAGGCTTTAGCCTTGGCAGCGCTTCAACACGCATGGCTGCCATTGTTGTGCGTCAAGCCCCGATAAAGGGGGCGTTCTTGGACCCCTGAAACGGATTGGCTATTTTTTTTTTTATATTGTCCCCCTGAAAGGCATCGGCTGCTTTTTATATTGTATCTAGAGATGTAATTGTCTTGGAAATTTTGAAGCAATAAGAAAAAAATTTTCCCAGAAAAATTGAATTTTAAATAAAATAAAGTTTTACGAACTGAAAGTCACTGGAAAAGGGAAATGTATATAAAACGATCTACTGGATCCCAACAATCACCCAACTGTAGGAGATACAAGATGGAGCCAACAAAATCTAAACCCCTGCAGTGTCCCCTAGTGGCAGAAATGCATATTATACCTCATTGAGAAATAGTGTTACATGAATTGTATTCCAGGATTTGCTTGTCTTCAGCAAAAAACATGCAATCATTTAAGACTTTACATAAAGCTTCAGAAATCTATCAGTTTCAGTGAAGGGAACACAGACATTTTGGATAGACGCCTTTAGCGTTACTTTAACTGGAACTAAGGAGCCAAGTCCAACCCCTGAAAAACAACCCCCCCACCATAATACCCCTCCACCAAATGATTTGGACCAGTGCACAAAGCAAGGTCAATAAAGACATGGATGAGTGAGTTTGGGGTGGAGGAACTTGACTGGCCTGCACAGAGTACTGACCCCAACCCCATAGAACACCTTTGGGATGAATTAGAGTGGAGAATGTGAGCCAGGCCTTCTCGTCTAACATCAGTGCCTGACCTCACAAATGTGCTTCTGGAAGAATGGTCAAACATTCCCATAGACCAGGGGGCCTCAAACTGGCAGCCCTCCAGCTGTTTTGCAAAACTTCAAGTCCCATCATGCCTCTGCCATGCTTCTGTCAGCCTTGCAATGCCTCATGGGACTTGTAGTTTTGCAACAGCTGGAGGGCAGCCAGTTTGAGACCCCCCCTGCCAATAGACACACTCCTAAACCTTGCGGACGGCCTTCCCAGAAGAGTTGAAGCTGTAAAGCAGGGATCCTCAAACTACGGCCCTCCAGCTGTTGCAGAACTACACATCCCATGAGGCGTTGTAAAACTCTAACATTCACAGACATGACTAGGCATGATGGGAATTGTAGTTCCTGAACAACTGGAGGGCCATAGTTTGAAGACCCCTGCTGTAAAGGGTGGGGCCAACTCAATACTGAACCCTCCGGACTAAGACTGGGATGCCATTAAAGTTCATGTATGCAAAGGCAGGCGTCCCAATACTTTTGAAAATATAATGTAGTTTGAATTACCTGTTATAGATATGTTAGTTATCAATGTAAAAACATTTTTCACGGTTTTAGATTTGTTTTTTTAAACGGCTTTGGAAAAACTTTTCCCAATGTTTCCCAGGCCCTCCCATATCTAATTGTGCCCCTGCAACACATTGGTTACGTTTATATTGTCTCCCCCCCCCCCCAACTTGGACGGTGTCTCTGCAATTTATAATTACATTAGGCTTTAAGCAGCCATTAAGCACCCAAAGAGCGATAACCTTCCAAACTGAGGCCAGATTAAAAAAAAAAAGTCACCCGACGCGTTTCGTCAGCCAAAAACGCATTATACATCTTATTTTGGCCCTGATGAGGGGGTTGTTGGCCCCGAAAATGCACCAACTACCATTTATCTTCCCGGTGTCACATTCTTAACCAGAATAATAAATGATTACAGATTACAAAATATTCTGTGGATTTCACCGACACTATAAACATCAGTCGTTATCACCAGGCTGGATTGTACTGGGTGTCCCCCCCACCCCCACCACTGAAGAGAACTTATTGCTTCCTGTCCTGACAGGAAGTGAGGAAGATCTTCCCCAAAAGGGCATCAGGAACAACCCACCAGGGGCTTAGTGTCTAAATCCTCCTGTAGGTGGCAGTGTGACCCCCCATGAGTATTGAACATCCCGCGCCGCTCTCTTCTCCTCGATGGATGGAGTGGACCTTTAAATTATTTATTTTTTTATTATTTTTTTTTATTGTTTTTCCCCCTGTTTCTATCCCTTCACCAGACGGGTTCTCCTTCCTATCGGGACTCCGTGGCTTTTTTCACATCCTTTTTTTTCTTTTTGTACAGCGCCGGCGGCGGCGGTCGCTCTGAATAACCGGGAATGATGACAGAACATGCAGCCGTGTTTTTGTTTTATATATACAAGACACAATTTTATCCATTAAATTCAAAACACAGTACAAAAAAAAAAAAAAAAAGAAAAAAAAAATAATATATAGAAACCACGTCAAGTGATGATTCATACAAACGCAGAATTCATAGCCACCCTTCCTACGGTAGACGTGGGCGGTGACACGCCTTCCTCTGCCCCTCCCCCCCCCACACTCTCTCACCTCTACAAAAAGAGGCTAAAAAAAAGGGGGAGAGGGGGGAAAAAAAAAAAATACAAAAAAAAAGTAAGACCAGCCCTCCCCTAAAATAGCAAACATTTCATAATTGCAGAAAAAAGGGGGGGGGGGGGGGGAGAATACAAATTCTATATTACATACAATAAAGGGGGGAGGAGGGGGGAGGGGAGAGCTGGGTGGAGGAGGTCTCAGAACGGAGGGGCCGGAGGGTTCGTTTTTTGTTGTTTTCTTTTTTTTAGCGGTCGGCCGGTCCTTTGCGTTTTGCGTCGTTCTTTTTCGCAATGTCCTCTTGTGGCGGGCGGAGGAGGAGGAGGAGGGCGGGGTTTTTTTTTCTAGTTGGACCCCCAGCTGTAGCTGCTGTACGCCGACTTGCTTGCCTGAGATTTTTGCGGCATGGAGGCTCCTTGGGCGCGCTGTCCCGAGGCGGTCTGCAGAGAGAGAGAAAAAAAAAAAAAGCGATATATAAAAAAGACGTGTCGCGGGACGTATAGCGTGTCGGGGGAGGGGGGTAGACAAGTGCAAGCAGAACCAGCTATATACTGTATATAAAAAGAGAACCTGTTATCTATTTATGTGCAGCATGCCAAGTAATGCCCCCTCCCCCCCTCAAGATCACAGCACTGCCCCCATTGACAACGCTCTAGCGCCATCTTTATTCAGGGATCATCATCTACTTTCCTGCATTCTTTATGGCTCGTCCTGCATGCACTTGCCAGCACCCCCTCCCCCGACACCGCACCACCATAATCCCCCGCAAACTGTGCAAAACCACAACCCAATAACAAAAAAAAGCCCCCAAATCCGTGTTTTTGGGGGACAGTGGGCAAGGATTTCATAAGAAGCCAGGCACCAATGAAAAACTTGGCGGGCATCATGCACCAGACTCCGCCCCCCATCCAATGGCAGTGATTGTGAATGGATGGGAGGGGTGCACGGCGGGAAGTGTCTGTATGTGCGCAGGGAAGCTCGTCACCCAGGTGGTTGGGGGGGCGGAGGAAGGAGGCGGAGAAAAGGGGGGGGGCGGAGGAAAAAAGGGGGGGGGGGGTGTGAAGGAGTGCAGAGTCCAAAGACAAATTTACCTGGTCATCGTTCATCAGCTGGCAACACAAAATCTGCAAACATGGCAGCTGGTGCAAAGGTGGGCGGGATATGCAAAATAAAGGGACAGACTTTTAGCATGAGAAGGTGCGGGGGAAAGTCGGCGCCAAACTCCACCCCCCCCCCCCACAACTGATGGTGGTGTGGGGGGGGGGGGGGACAAGGCGGCCTGACCAGCTTCAATACCCTGCGATGGTGCCAAGAGCTTCTACCCAACGCTACAGCCTTTATCGGCGATATATCACCACCACATCAAGTATAAAACCGACCCCCCCCCCCCCATCTATCGTGCTACGACTACATGGCGCTCCCCCCCTGAAGATCCGGTGTGTGGCATTGGTCAACGAGAACCGTGCCAATGGGGTAGGGTAGTGATGGAGAAGCTTGGGGCACCCACAGATGTTTTGGAACTACATTTCCCACGATGCTCCACTACTCTGCAGAGGGCACGAGGATCATGGGAAATGTAGTTTCAAAACATCTAAAGTGCCAAGGAAGGTTCTCCCCCACTGTCGTGATCAATGGCTTCATTGGTAAACTAATTCGGACTGTTATTGATACATTGTATATATACTGCCCGCCCTTCTATCAGTGATACATTGTATATATACTGCCCGCCCTCCTATCAGGGATACATTGTATATATACTGCCCGCCCTTCTATCAGTGATACATTGTATATATACTGCCCGCCCTCCTATCAGGGATACATTGTATATATACTGCCCGCCCTTCTATCAGGGATACATTGTATATATACTGCCCGCCCTTCTATCAGGGATACATTGTATATATACTGCCCGTCCTCCTATCAGGGATACATTGTATATATACTGCCCGCCCTTCTATCAGTGATACATTGTATATATACTGCCCGCCCTTCTATCAGTGATACATTGTATATATCCTGCCCGCCCTCCTATCAGGGATACATTGTATATATACTGCCCGCCCTCCTATCAGTGATACATTGTATATATACTGCCCGCCCTTCTATCAGGGATACATTGTATATATACTGCCCGCCCTTCTATCACTGATACATTGTATATATACTGCCCGCCCTTCTATCAGGGATACATTGTATATATACTGCCCGCCCTTCTATCAGCGATACATTGTATATATACTGCCCACCCTTCTATCAGTGATACATTGTATATATACTGCCCGCCCTTCTATCAGGGATACATTGTATATATACTGCCCGCCCTTCTATCACTGATACATTGTATATATACTGCCCGCCCTTCCATCAGTGATACATTGTATATATACTGCCCGTCCTTCTATCAGTGATACATTGTATATATATATACTGCCTGCCCTTCTATCAGTGATACATTGTATATATACTGCCCGCCCTTCTATCAGTGATACATTGTATATATATATATACTGCCCGCCCTTCTATCAGTGATACATTGTATATATACTGCCCGCCCTTCTATCAGTGATACATTGTATATATACTGCCCGTCCTATCAGTGATACATTGTATATATACTGCCCGCCCTTCTATCAGTGATACATTGTATATATACTGCCGTGACAGCCAATCACATGATCAGGAAGCCCAGGCATGTACAATCCTTTACAGGGCCGATGGAAAAAAAAATTAAAACACCTGTTGTTTACAAACAAAGCCATGTGATCAACGTGTCATCACTCAAATAGCAATCACATGGCCTTGTTGATCAATGAATAGTTGGGATCAGGGGGGGTCCTCAATATGTTTCGTCAAGTCCTCAGCTAATGAGGAACAAATCCAGGATAGTTGAATGGTTTTACTGATGCCCAGGAGCCATTTAAATGCCCATTAATACTACCATTAAAATGTTATGTCTAGGGCAAAATGTAAAGTTTTATCTCTTAAAAAAAAAAAAAAAAATAGTCCACACTTCAGGCATCCTGCCCCATATATATAGTCCCCGAAAAGAGGCGCTCGCCCAGCTTGCCACCGAGATGCAAGATATATGAAGACAGGACGGCCGCACACTCTACAGGAAACACCAATTCCTTATTGAAGTATCAAAAAAAAAAAATTATATATATATATATATATATATATATATATATATATATATATATATATATATATATATATATATATATATATATATATATATATATATATATATATGACAGCGCAAAAGAGCACACACAGGAAGGAGGGTTAACGTGTTTCATGGACAGCAGTGCACTGATTAAGCGCTGCTGTGTGTGAAACACGTCAACCTTCCTTGTGTGCGCTTTTTCCATTGTGATTTTTTTTTTATCTTTAACTTTTGATACTTCAACAAATAATTGGCGTTACCTGTAGAGTGTGCGACCGTCCCGTCTTCTTTATATACACACTATATTGCCCAAAGTATTGGGACGCCTGCCTTTACACACACATGAACTTTAATGGCATCCATGTCTTAGTCTGGCGGGTTCAATATTGGGTTGGCCCCGCCCTTTGCAGCTATAACAGCTTCACCTCTTCTGGGAAGGCCGTCCACAAGGTTTAGAAGGGTGTCTATGTGAATGTTTGACCATTCTTCCAGAAGAGCATTTGTGAGGTCAGGCACTGATGGTGGATGAGAAGGCCTGGCTCGCAGTCTCCTCTTTAAAGGTGTTCTATGGGGTTGAGGTCAGGCCAGTCAAGTTCCTCCACCCCAAAGGTCTTTATGGACCTTGCTTTGTGCACTGGTCCAAATCATTTGGTGGAGGGGGGAGGGGGGATTATGGTGTGGGGTTGTTTTTCAGGGGTTGTCTTGGCCCCTTAGTTCGTAGTTAGTTTATGGACCTTGCTTTGTGCTCTGGTGGGCGGTCATGTTGGAACAGGAAGGGGCCGTCCCCAAACTGTTCCCACAAAGTTGGGAGCATAAAATTGTCCAAAATGTCTTGGTATGCTGAGGCCTTAAGATTTCCCTTCACTGGAACTAAGGGGCCAAACCCAACCCCTGAAAAACAACCCCCACACCATAATCCCCCCTCCACCAAATGATTGGGACCACTGCATAAAGCAAGGTCCAGAAAGACATGGATGAGCGAGGTGGGAGGAACTTGGGAGTGGGAGGAACTTGGGGGTGGAAGGAACGTGGAGGAACTTGGGGGTGGAAGGAACGTGGAGGAACTTGGGGGTGGAGGAACTTGACTGGCCTTCACAGAGTCCTGATCTCAATCCCATGGAACACCTTAGAGCGGAGAAAACTTGGAAAACAGCGGGCCCTTGAAGAAAATGAAAAACAGCGGGCCCTTGAAGAAAATGAAAAACAGCGGGCCCTTGAAGAAAATGAAAAACAGCGGGCCCTTGAAGAAAATGAAAAACAGCGGGCCCTTGAAGAAAATGAAAAACAGCGGGCCCTTGAAGAAAATGAAAAACAGCGGGCCCTTGAAGAAAATGAAAAACAGCGGGCCCTTGAAGAAAATGAAAAACAGCGGGCCCTTGAAGAAAATGAAAAACAGCGGGCCCTTGAAGAAAATGAAAAACAGCGGGCCCTTGAAGAAAATGAAAAACAGCGGGCCCTTGAAGAAAATGAAAAACAGCGGGCCCTTGAAGAAAATGAAAAACAGCGGGCCCTTGAAGAAAATGAAAAACAGCGGGCCCTTGAAGAAAATGAAAAACAGCGGGCCCTTGAAGAAAATGAAAAACAGCGGGCCCTTGAAGAAAATGAAAAACAGCGGGCCCTTGAAGAAAATGAAAAACAGCGGGCCCTTGAAGAAAATGAAAAACAGCGGGCCCTTGAAGAAAATGAAAAACAGCGGGCCCTTGAAGAAAATGAAAAACAGCGGGCCCTTGAAGAAAATGAAAAACAGCGGGCCCTTGAAGAAAATGAAAAACAGCGGGCCCTTGAAGAAAATGAAAAACAGCGGGCCCTTGAAGAAAATGAAAAACAGCGGGCCCTTGAAGAAAATGAAAAACAGCGGGCCCTTGAAGAAAATGAAAAACAGCGGGCCCTTGAAGAAAATGAAAAACAGCGGGCCCTTGAAGAAAATGAAAAACAGCGGGCCCTTGAAGAAAATGAAAAACAGCGGGCCCTTGAAGAAAATGAAAAACAGCGGGCCCTTGAAGAAAATGAAAAAACAGCGGGCCCTTGAAGAAAATGAAAAAACAGCGGGCCCTTGAAGAAAATGAAAAAACAGCGGGCCCTTGAAGAAAATGGAAAAACAGCGGGCCCTTGAAAAACAGCGGGCCCTTGAAAAACAGCGGGCCCTTGAAAAACAGCGGGCCC
Source organism: Lithobates sylvaticus (assembly GCA_028564925.1). Lineage (NCBI taxonomy): Eukaryota > Metazoa > Chordata > Amphibia > Anura > Ranidae > Lithobates > Lithobates sylvaticus. The sequence goes on from CM053038.1 coordinate 31,416,394, forward strand.
TTGAAAAACAGCGGGCCCTTGAAAAACAGCGGGCCCTTGAAAAACAGCGGGCCCTTGAAAAACAGCGGGCCCTTGAAAAACAGCGGGCCCTTGAAAAACAGCAGGCCCTTGAAAAACAGCAGGCCCTTGAAAAACAGCAGGCCCTTCTCTTCTCCATCAGTGCCTTGTGGACAGCCTTCCCAGAAGAGTTGAAGCTGTTATAGCTGCAAAGCGTGGGCCAACTCAATATTGAACCCTACGGACTAAGACTGGGATGCCATTAAAAGTTCATGTGTGTGTAAAGGCAGGCCTCCCAATACTTTTGGTAATATAGTGCAAGCGGCCGCGGTTTCAAGTGCGGCAGACCAGTGGAGGTTCTGTTCACCAGTTTAGGTGTCAATTTAGGTGCAAATTATTACCTGAACTGGACTGGACTGCAGAACATCCCCCCCTTTACATTATGGCCATGAGATGGTGTTCTGTAGTCCTGCAGGGGAGAACTGGATCGGGGGCCACTTGGGATTTCCATACAGCAGAGTTGTCCGCTCAGTACAGGAACTTAGGAGCTCCCTGGATTTCTGGCGGGATGTTGCCGATCCTTTACGTTCTCCGATAAGGATGAATAGGAATGCCCACTGTACTTTTGGGGTGTATAAAGTGACTGGAGTCACATGGAACTGATCACTACAGAGACCCTCCCCCCCCCCCAATAATATGGAAACCCATGTGACCCCCAGGGGGAGGGTCACATGGGTCACACTGTCCATATACCATGCCCTGAAGAGTGAAGTACCCTACATACACAAGTCTCAGAGCAGTGATGGAGAACCTCGGCGGCACCACCAGATGTTTTGGAACTACATTTCCCATGATCCTCCTGCACTCTGGAGCATCATGGGACACGTAGTTCCTAAGCATCTGGGGGAGTCGCCGAGGTTCTCCATCACTAGATGAACAGCCGTGTTCTCTGGAAGTGCTTACCTGAGCGTCTTGCTGGAGGTGGTGGTGGAGGATCTGGGAGTGAGGTTGTTGATGTGGTGCCAGGATGTGCATGAATGGGGCCGGGGGGTAGGCCGCGGCCGTGGCCGGGTTGATGGGGCCTCCGGTTCCCAGCGCCGAGGGCAGGTTGAAGGAAGTGGCCGGGGTGGCGGTGTGGAACGCCTGCTTCTCAAACGATTGCTGCAAGAGACCGGAAAAAAAGAAAAAACGGGTGACAATCGGTACATGGGATCCACTATGGGGGGGGCGGCGGCGGCAAACGGACTACAAAATCTTAGGAGGTCGTCAATGATGTGCCAAGTCTGGGGGGGGGGGATCCTGCCCTCTAGTGGTGACTGCTAGCAGCATCCCATATACTTTGTATGAACATGCAACATGAACAGACATCACATGACTACCTACCTGCGTCTTGGAATAGACAGAGCCGGATATATCAGGAACACCAGTATTACTGGAGGTGACAGACACACCTGCAAAGAAACCACAGCGGACACGTATGTATGGGTTGTAGTTTGGAAAAATTAGTATGCCAGTACTACAGGACAGGGGTCTCCAAACTACCAACTGGGGGCAGGGTGTGGCCCTTCGCTTGTCTTATCTGGCCCTTGGGGCACCATGCCTCCCACCAACGCCAATGACTAGGCACCAGGCCTCCCACCAACGCCAATGACGAGGCACCAGGCCTCCCACCAACGCCAATGACGAGGCACCAGGCCTCCCACCAACGCCAATGACGAGGCACCAGGCCTCCCACCAACGCCAATGACCAGGCACCAGGCCTCCCACCAACGCCAATGACCAGGCACCAGGCCCTCCACCGACGCCAATGACGGGTCACCAGGCCTCCCACCGACGCCAATGACGAGGCACCAGGCCTCCCACCGATGCCAATGACGAGGCACCATGCCCTCCACCGATCGCCAATGACGAGGCACCAGTCCTCCCACCGATCGCCAATGACGAGGCACCATGCCCTCCACCGACGCCAATGACGAGGCACCAGGCCTCCCGACGCCAATGACGAGGCACCAGGCCTCCCACCGACGCCAATGACGAGGCACCAGGCCTCCCACCGACGCCAATGACGAGGCACCAGGCCTCCCACCGACGCCAATGACGAGGCACCAGGCCTCCCACCGACGCCAATGACGAGGCACCAGGCCTCCCACCGACGCCAATGACGGGGCACCAGTCCTCCCACCGATCGCCAATGACGGGGCACCAGTCCTCCCACCGATCGCCAATGACGGGGCACCAGTCCTCCCACCGATCGCCAATGACGAGGCACCAGGCCTCCCACCGATCGCCAATGACGAGGCACCAGTCCTCCCACCGAACGCCAATGACGGGGCACCAGTCCTCCCACCGATCGCCAATGACGGGGCACCAGTCCTCCCACCGATCGCCAATGACGGGGCACCAGTCCTCCCACCGATCGCCAATGACGAGGCACCAGGCCTCCCACCAACGCCAATGACCAGGCACCAGGCCTCCCACCGACGCCAATGACCAGGCACCATGCCCTCCACCGACGCCAATGACGGGTCACCAGGCCCCCCACCGACGCCAATGACGAGGCACCAGGCCTCCCACCGATGCCAATGACGAGGCACCATGCCCTCCACCGATCGCCAATGACGAGGCACCAGGCCTCCCACCGACGCCAATGACGAGGCACCAGTCCTCCACCGATCGCCAATGACGGGGCACCAGGCCTCCCACCGATCGCCAATGACGAGGCACCAGGCCTCCCACCGACGCCAATGACGAGGCACCAGTCCTCCCACCGATCGCCAATGACGAGGCACCATGCCCTCCACCGACGCCAATGACGAGGCACCAGTCCTCCCACCGATCGCCAATGACGGGGCACCAGTCCTCCCACCGATCGCCAATGACGGGGCACCAGTCCTCCCACCGATCGCCAATGACGGGGCACCAGTCCTCCCACCGATCGCCAATGACGGGGCACCAGTCCTCCCACCGATCGCCAATGGCAGGGAAACCAGTCCTCCCACCGACTCCAATGATGGGGCATTATTCCTACTTTGTTGGTGTTCAAAGGGGCATTAAAACCAATGATAGGGCATGGTTTACAGTCACTGGCACCAATGATGGGGCACCATTCCTCCCACTGACACCAAAGACAGGGCAGTTTTGCTGCTTTGAAAACCAACAATAAGGCACTATTCCTCCAACTAAAACCAATGATGGGCCACAGTTTACTCTCCCTGGCACCGATGGGGCGCGGTTTACTCTCCCTGGCACCGATGGGGCGCGGTTTACTCTCCCTGGCACCGATGGGGCGCGGTTTACTCTCCCTGGCACCGACGGGGCGCGGTTTACTCTCCCTGGCACCGACGGGGCGCGGTTTACTCTCCCTGGCACCGACGGGGCGCGGTTTACTCTCCCTGGCACCGACGGGGCGCGGTTTACTCTCCCTGGCACCGACGGGGCGCGGTTTACTCTCCCTGGCACCGATGGGGCGCGGTTTACTCTCCCTGGCACCGATGATGGGGCACGGTTTACTCTCCCTGGCACCAGGGTGTTTTATAATCCCACTGGGCACAGTCCGATCCCTTTAAAGCTTCCAGGAATGTTTGGAGACCCCTGCTGGAGGATAATAAAGATAAAGTGTTTTAGGACATTGGAGTGGAAGGTACACAGGGTGCCATTGGTGTCCTGCCAACTCATACTGCAGCGCTCCCGACTTCACCACACAGTCACACAATGATGATGGATCTCCTCTGGTCTCGGGAGTCATGCCTGTTTGCTTCTCAAGTTGTGCAATGCCTCATGGGACTTGTAGTTTCAGAACAGCCGATGTACTAGACCGCGATGCAGAAAGCAAACTATTCTGATCCATCTTATTGAAAATAAGTTGATCAAACGGTGCACAAGACCATAATAAGCGGGTATCATAAATGTGACGGTGGGGAGAGTTGTAATATATTGTTCAATATTCTACTCAGCTCTGATAAGAGAGATGGAGAGAGAGAGAGAACACACATCACTCCCCATGACTGCTTCACAACTGACCCTCCAGACACAACAAGTAGAGGATTTGTAATATGGACAACATGGAGTAGAGGTACGGGTGGAAGGCAAGCTGGACAAAGGTAGCAGGGCAGACTAAGGCGGGTTGGTGGTAGAATGATGAGGTCTAACAGTAAAGAAAAAGGGTGGCAGGCAGGCTGCATTGTTGGGGAGGAGGGCGAGGAAGGCAGGCTGCCTCGGGGGGAGGAAGGCAGGCAGGCTGCCTCGGGGGGAGGAAGGCAGGCAGGCTGCCTCGGGGGGAGGAAGGCAGGCAGGCTGCCTCGGGGGGAGGAGGGGGGAGAAAGGCAGGCAGGCTGCCTCGGGAGGAGGAGGGGGGAGGAAGGCAGGCAGGCTGCCTCGGGAGGAGGAGGGGGGAGGAAGGCAGGCAGGCTGCCTCGGGAGGAGGAAGGCAGGCAGGCTGCCTCGGGGGGAGGAAGGCAGGCAGGCTGCCTCGGGGGGAGGAAGGCAGGCAGGCTGCCTCGGGGGGAGGAAGGCAGGCAGGCTGCCTCGGGGGGAGGAAGGCAGGCAGGCTGCCTCGGGGGGAGGAAGGCAGGCAGGCTGCCTCGGGGGGAGGAAGGCAGGCAGGCTGCCTCGGGAGGAGGAAGGCAGGCAGGCTGCCTCGGGAGGAGGAAGGCAGGCAGGCTGCCTCGGGGGGAGGAAGGCAGGCAGGCTGCCTCGGGGGGAGGAAGGCAGGCAGGCTGCCTCGGGGGGAGGAAGGCAGGCAGGCTGCCTCGGGAGGAGGAGGGGGGAGGAAGGCAGGCAGGCTGCCTCGGGAGGAGAAGGGGGGAGGAAGGCAGGCAGGCTGCCTCGGGAGGAGAAGGGGGGAGGAAGGCAGGCAGGCTGCCTCGGGAAGAGGAGAGGGAGGAAGGCAGGCTGCCTCGGGAGGAGGAGGGGGGAGGAAGGCAGGCTGCCTCGGGAGGAGGAGGGGGAAGGAAGGCAGGCTGCCTCGGGAGGAGGAGGAAGGCTGCCTCGGGAGGGGGAGGAAGGCAGGCTGCCTCGGGAGGGGGAGGAAGGCAGGCTGCCTCGGGAGGGGGAGGAAGGCAGGCTGCCTCGGGAGGGGGAGGAAGGCAGGCTGCCTCGGGAGGGGGAGGAAGGCAGGCTGCCTCGGGAGGGGGAGGAAGGCAGGCTGCCTCGGGAGGGGGAGGAAGGCAGGCTGCCTCGGGAGGGGGAGGAAGGCAGGCTGCCTCGGGAGGGGGAGGAAGGCAGGCTGCCTCGGGAAGAGGAGGGGGAGGAAGGCAGGCTGCCTCGGAAAGAGGGGGAGGAAGGCAGGCTGCCTCGGAAAGAGGAGGGGGAGGAAGGCAGGCTGCCTCGGAAAGAGGAGGGGGAGGAAGGCAGGCTGCCTCGGAAGGAGGAGGGGGAGGAAGGCAGGCTGCCTCGGGAAGAGGAGGGGGAGGAAGGCAGGCTGCCTCGGGAAGAGGAGGGGGAGGAAGGCAGGCTGCCTCGGGAGGAGGAGGGGGAGGAAGGCAGGCTGCCTCGGGAGGAGGAGGGGGAGGAAGGCAGGCTGCCTCGGGAGGAGGAGGGGGAGGAAGGCAGGCTGCCTCGGGAGGAGGAGGGGGAGGAAGGCAGGCTGCCTCGGGAGGAGGAGGAGGGGGAGGAAGGCAGGCTGCCTCGGGAGAGGGGGGGAGAAATTGCACCCAACAAGCAGGCACTCAACACGCGCAAGAGCGAGGTCCACCCTTTCGCTTCCAACAACGAACGATTCACGCAGCGCAACTCACTCAACATCTACAGAAGCACGATTCCTCAATCATCTCTCAGGCGGCCCCCAACTTAGGACCATGCACAGCTAGTCACCTGCTGCTGCTCGGACCATCAGCTGGGGGGCAGACGCTCTGCTGCAGGGCAGTTAGGAGAAGCACCAAAAAAAAAAGAGCAGGGGGGAGGGGGGCAGGGGGGGGGGGGGGGGGGGGTAAGACGACATTCACAGCTACGGGGGAGAGTGAAAAGGGGTCAAATGTCTTACCGGTGTTGTAAGCATGAGAGCCGTAGCTGGCCGCTTGCTGGAAGGCGCCAGCCGAAGTATTGACCCCAACATTCACCCCGTGCTGCTTCGACGTGGTAGGCGCCACCTGCAGGGGAAAAAAAAAAGGGGACAAGAGGACTCATGAGGCCAGGGCTCTCTAGCTCCGCCCTAGTGGCAGGTCACAAACAAGGGCAGGCAGTGTCTATTATTTTTGCAGCCAGGCGAAACTTTAAGACTCTATACTGCCCTAACAACACAGCGCGACAAAAAAAAAAAAAAACACACACAGCTCCCCTTTTACATCCCCCCTCCCCCACTCAAATTTCTCTCCCGTAATACTTAGCCTGGCAAGGAGGAGAACAAGTTTTTAGTCAACTGCCATTTAATAAACAAGAGCCGATGTCGGGTTATTCTTTGAAGCCAAAAATGAGAGCAGATGTCAATTCGGCCATGCCCCCTGTTGGTGATTAGATTTTTGAGTCACCGGGCAAGCTTAAACACGTTGAGTCACCGGGCAAGCTTAAAAATGGGGCGCTGCTGCAAAAGTAGAGGCAAAGCACAGGCAGGACCTACACCGGGGGGGGGGGGGGGGGACGACAGGTAGAGGGTGCGGCCCCAGACAACCCCCAAAACGAGAGCCAGGAAAATGGGTGCCAGACACACAAGAAGGCAGGCTTTAATTTTCTCACCTCGAAAAAAAAAAAACAGAGGATTCTGGGACGTACCTGGGATGAATCGCCAACATACTGGAAAGTCTCAGTTGCCAGCACGCCCGCGGGGTACCTCTAAGTGGTATACAGGGAGGTTAGAGGTAAGTCTCGGGGGGGGGGGAGGGGGGCCTCACTTGCAAACATTTTTTTTTTTTTTTAGAGCTCCCTCTTCGTTTCAGCGACCATTGCTAACCAACAAAATGGCGTAAAAAAAAAAAAATTAAACCCCACATTTCTGTCGCCCCCCCAAAATACAATAATATGACGCTTTCTATAAACAAAATATAAAACTACTAAAGTCTTTTTTATTTCTGTTAAAGAGTAACAAACTACAGAACCCACGAAACCAGGACCCCCCCTCCCCCCCCCCCAATAGTTCCCCAAAAGCAATAAGGAGGGCGGCCAATCGGACAGTTTATTGAAAATACTTTTATTAAGTATGGAGATATTTACATTCAGGAAAAAAAAAAAAGAAAAAAATGATTTTTTTTTACCAAAAAAAAAAAAACAGTTACAGCACAAGAGAAAACAGAGATCAATGTCAGAAATTTATCAGGTGCAAAAAAAGCATTAGAGCGGCAATAACGTGATTTTTTTTTTTTTTTCAAAACAGTCTGCGATGGTCAGACGCGGCCCAGGGCGGAGTCAACGGTTTAGTTTTTTTTTTAAAGGGAATCTTTCAACTACAGGAAAAAGTCAAAGTTTGGATAAAAAAAAAAAAATAGAGAAAAAGAAATTGTGGTCATGATTGGTCACAGAGGTGGGGTTGGTTACGCGTTTCAACTGTCGGACGTTGATAAGCAGCAGTTGGGGCAAGACAAAATTTCAGGAGTCGGGTCGAAAGTGCGCCTGAAAGTAAGGCACATTCACATGGGGGGGGGGGGGGGGGGGTGTACTACAACGTAAGCCTGTGCTGGGGGAGTGTTTATCGCACGAGGATGCACTGGTGTTGAATGCAGTCCCCATTGAGGTCAATTGGGGACACACAAGCCCAATTTGACTTGTGTGGGTGCAGACAGACCGGGTGTAAATGTGGGAGCGCTGCACTCGCAAAAGCCTAAGCTCAGATGAAAGCAAAGAGCAGCCTCAGGCCTTGGTTCCTCCTAGGCATTGCCCCCCCCCGACACGTTTCGTCCCATGACTAAAGCTCCAGTATGACTAAGCTCCAGGGGCAGGGCGAGAGGTGCCAGTGGAGTGGCCTGGGAGGAGCAAAGGCTGAGGCCAGTGTACACGCCTACAAAGACTGCATTCATCGGCACAGGGATGCGTAGGTGTTCTGTGCATCCCCATGCAGTCAATCCCATTGATGTCATTCGGGCTGCACCGAGACTCAGCTGCCGCAGCAAATTTAACATCCATGCGGGTGCAGGTGTGTCTCCCAGAACGTACACCGCCACCCTTCTTGAAAATCCTGGAGCCCCGCTCTAAAGAGGACTCAGGTCCCTGCTCCGTGGATCCACACTGAAGTGGGTGCTGGCCTCTCACCCAGAAGTAGCGTTTGTAGATAATGTGGCAGTGCCACACTGGCAAGAGCCCGATTTCAAATTTAAGTGAAGAGCGTCCTTAAGTCTTGTCTCTTCCCATTGACATGTTTCGCCCTGCCGCTTAGTCATAGATACATGACTATGCTCTGGTGGTAGGGCGAAACGCGTCGGTGCCATGACCTGGGGGGGGGGCGCTTTTCGCCTTCATCTGGGCTTGGGTTATTGCAGGCTGCCGAGTGTGGCGCTCCCACATTTACACACGCTACTTCTGAGTGGGTACCGGAGATGCCGGCACCCACTTTTAGCGTGGATCACTGGAGGAGCGAGGACCTTGGTGCTTTGAGGCTGGCGCTCCAAGCTTTTCAAGGGTCACAGTGCGAGTTCGGGCACCCCGAATGTCAAATTTGGAGCCAGTGCGGCCGGCGCATCCCAACTGACATCAATGGGACTGCACAGAACACGGGTAATCACAGCCCTCACACTTGCATACGCTGTAGGACACCCCTTGTGAACAAGGCCAAAACCCCGGAAAATTACGCATGCTCCCTGGCTTGTTAAAGGGACTAGGCTAAACCCTGCATTCGCTGAATAAAAAAACGCTACAATAAAAAAAAAAATATATACAAAACATCAGAATATAGTACAAAAAAATTCTCACCCAACACTGAAGCTTCTGGTGCGCTCGACTTGACTGGGTGTCTTTTCCCCCCAGGATCCTGGAAGAACAGTTTCAGGATCCCAAATCTGGTAAAAAAAACCTCGCTCCTACTAAGTAGGGGGAATCCATGGCTTTTCACCCAGGATACACCACCAGAAAAACCCAAGGACTCACCTAGACGAGGGCACCAGAAGCTGCGGTGTGAGGATCAGATGCTGCTTCTCCAGGCAAAGCTTCCAGGGTTAGAGCCGCATCTGCAGGGAACGGTGGCACCGACATTTCTTTCATATGGTCTATGCGGTTGAAGAAAACGTTCGATGAAGGTCTCTACAGAAAGTCCAGCACCTGGACCAGTGCGCTTTCTTGCTGCAGTCTCGAAAAAAAGCTCCTCACCACCTTCAGAACGAATGGCCTAAGGTGGGTGACCGTCTGATAAAACGTTTTGAGAAGATCGCTGACGTTCCAAGTTGGGACTACAGCCTTGAAGGCCACGTTTGAGGTACGGCCAAACTGCAGCTGGGGGGGGGGGGGGGGGTAACAGACTCATCCAATCCTCTAGTCTAGGTGAGGAACACTCAATTGGCAAATTTTTGGTTTAACATCCACTGATTGGCCATCATGACGACAAGACCATCAACGTCAATCTTGAGCAATCCTCATCTGGTGGCCGATTTGTTCTTCTACTCATCCTCCTCCTCACCTTCTCGGGACCTGACCAAGACGATGGCTCCTCGTCTGCACCAGCACAGCAGCTGTCCCCCGTCACTTCTCAACCCCCCCCCCCCGGCACCTCCAACCTCCGTGTCTCTCCCGGGAAAAGTGGCAAATAAGGAAGCCTGCAGGTCCTGACCTCCTAAAATTTGATATCCTTGTGACTCCTACACCTATAGTCTATAACAGCGATGACCCCAACAGTGTTGTGTTATAACAGTACCGTGGCCATGTGTGCGCCTGACCACTCTTCTAGCTCTCACTGCTATGACATGGGCTCAGTGGGCAGTTACAGGTGTCACTAGGTTGTTTTTTTCTCTCTTTTTAAATGTAGTATTTTATTTCTATTTGGGAGGCAGGGGCTAGCGAGTAAAAAAAAAAAAAATGGCGATGCACGAGTAGGTTGCAACATACAACTTTGGGAGCCATTGCATCTGATATTTGTAGTGGTCGGTGACAGGTTCTCTTATGGACCGTTTCGCAAATTTAAAACTGAACTCCATGATCTAGTACAGGTTCATCTCCATTTCCCCATCCACATTAAAATGCCTTTACACTTTTTATTTTTTTTTTTTAAAACAAATTCCTTAAATGTGTTGATTTTAATTTTGTAGACATGTACTTTGAGCACAGTAAGGATGTGTATTCCCTATGGGGAATCAGAACTACATTTCCCATCATACTGTGGATATTCACAACATGGTGGGCGGAGCTCAGGTGTTCTTGCCAATGAATGGCGGTGGGCAGAGTTACGACCAGATTTGGGGGGATGCGTTTTATCAGGACTACATTTCCCATTTATACTGTGAAAATTCACAATGTGGTGGGCGTGGCTCAGGTGTCCCAGCCAATCAATGGCAATGGGAAGGATCACAACCAGGAGATGCGTTTCCTATGGGGAATCGGAGCTAAATATCCCATCATACTGTAGAAATTCACAAAGAGGTGGGCGGGGCTTAATTTGTTCCTACCAATCAATGGCTGTGGGAAGGGTCACGACCAGGAGCTGTGGGAATGCATTTGCTAAGGGGAATCAGGACTACGTTTCCCATCATACTGTGGAAATTCACAATGTGGTGGGCGGAGCTCAGGTGTCCCAGCCAATGGCTGTGGTGGGCGGAGCTAAGGCGTTCCTACCAATCAATGGCTGTGAGAAGGGTCACGACCAAGAGCTGTTGGGATGCATTTGCTAAGGGGAATCAGGACTACGTTTCCCATCATACTGTGGAAATTCACAATGTAGTGGGCGGAGCTCAGGTGTCCCAGCCAATGGCTGTGGTGGGCGGAGCTAAGGCGTTCCTACCAATCAATGGCTGTGAGAAGGGTCACGACCAAGAGCTGTTGGGATGCATTTGCTAAGGGGAATCAGGACTACGTTTCCCATCATACTGTGGAAATTCACAATGTGGTGGGTGGAGCTCAGGTGTCCCAGCCAAAGGCTGTGGTGGGCAGAGCTAAGGTGGTTCTACCAATCAAGGGCTGTGGGAAGGGTCATGACGAGGTGGTGTATGGATTTATTTTGTAAGGGGAATCGGGACTACATCTCCCATCATACTGTGGAAATTTACAACGTGGTGGGCGGAGCTCATGTGTCCCAGCCAATCAATGGCTGCGGTGGGCAGAGCTGAGGTGTTCCTACCAATCAATGGCTGTTGGAAGGGTCCTGATTAGGAGCTGTGGGGATGCATTTGCTAAGGGGAATCGGGACTACGTTTCCCATCATACTGTGGAAATTTACAATGTGGTGGGTGGTGCTCAGGCTTCCCAGCCAATCAATGGCTGTGGTGGGCGGAGCTAAGGCGTTCCTACCAATGAATGGCTGTGGGAAGGGTCATGATCAGGAGGTGTATGGATTTATTTCGTAAGGGGAATCGGGACTATGTCTCCCATCATACTGTGGAAATTTACAATGTGGTGGGTGGCGCTCAGGCCTCCCAGCCAATCAATGGCTGTGGTGGGCGGAGCTGAGGTATTCCTACCAATCAATGGCTGTGGGCAGGGTCACGACCAGGAGATGCTTTTCCTTTGGGGGGGGGGGGGGGGGGGGGGGGGGAATCAGAACTACGTTTCCCATCATACCGTGGACATTCTCAATGTGGTGGGCGGTGCTCAAATGTTCCAGCCAATCAATGGCTGTGGGCAGGGTCACGGGACCAGGAGCTGTGGGGAGGCTTTTCCTTTGGGGGAATCGGAACTACATTTCCCATCATACCGTGGACATTCTCAATGTGGTGGGGCCGGTGCTCAGGTGTTCCTGCCAATCAATGGCTGTGGGAGCTGCGTTACTTGTACCCACCCAACCACCACCACCGTCCTCCTCCAAGAAACTACCGAGGAAACGCGATTGGGCGCCATTTCTCTTTATGTGTCTGGTTGCACCAACCAGAAGGGAGAAGAAACGGAGTATAAGGGACCTGTTGAGGGGTACAGAAAAAAAAGACATCAAATCTATGATATCCGGCCTGTCACCCAGCACTGCAATTGAATAAAGACAATACCAAACAAAAAAAAAAAATGTATAAAAAAATAAGCAAAAGGAAAATTAGAAAAAAAAAAAAAAAGTTCAGCTCTAAAATAAAATTAGCCTGACGGTCCCCCCCCACCTACATAATTTATTTCACAATCAAGAACTGGGGGGAGGGCGGTAACACAGCAAAGCTATGAATGAATACTGGGGAGGGAGGAAGTCCTCATTGAATAACAGCAGAAAACTTACAGTAAAAAAAAAAAAAAAAAAGAAAGCACGTAAAAGATTCCCTTTAAAAGACCTAAACCGTCTAGGATCCAAACCCGATCGGTAAACTGAACAGTCCGGAGGGGCGGCATCATCGGTAAACCGGTGATGGAGGGAGAGACGCCCAGCCCACATTGCCCTGCTGGGGGGTAAACGCATGGCAATCAGAGGCTGGGAGGGCGTCAGGTTTTTTTTTTTATTTTTTTTAAATCGGTCCTTTTCCGAAACTCATGCCATCTTGTCACGTCACGGGGCCCCCTTTAAAACATGCATCCTCAAGGCTATCCGACAGCGCAAAGGGGGGATGGGGGGCAGGAGAAGCAGTCAAAGATTGTCAAAGGGTCGTGTTTAAGGTGCCATTTCATTTTTTTTTTTCTTGGTTTGTTTTGTCCAGTGCCGCCCACCTCCCCCAGAGCAAAACGTTTTATAGGGTTTTTTTTTTTTTGTAATTTTTTTTTTGTTTTTGTTTTTTTTAGGGTGTCAACGATAGTGCGCACTCACTGGGAACACGGGGCCGTACTGGAAAGTGCTGGGTAGACCCGGTACCCCGGTGTAGTAGGGAAGACTGGTGTAGCTGTATCCCGGAGGCAGGGCGGGGTTTAGGAATGTTTGCTGTGTGGTGTGGTGGCCTTGAGTCTGGCTCTGCTGAGGCTGCGCCAGCGTCGTTGCCGGGGCGGGGGAGGAGGCGTCTGCTCGGCCGAATTTGCTGAGGTCACCTGTATGGGAAAAAAACATAAAGGGAGGTCGTTAAGATTAGTGAGCTTAGTCGTTCATTATTGCTGAACATAGAATTGCTACAAACAATTAAAACCTCTACGAGTTCCTACCTTTCTGGGGCACCCCTGGTGCAAGCCCTATGCTGGGTTCCTACCTCTCGGGGGCACCACAGGTGAAAGCCCTATGCTGGGTTCCTACCTCTCTACCTGCTTCTCTGGGGCACCACTGGTGCAACCTCTACACTGGGTTCCTACCTTTCTGGGGCTCCACTGGTGCAAGCCCTATGCTGGGTTCCTACCTCTCGGGGGCACCACAGGTGCAACTTCTACACCGAGTTCCTACCTCTCTGGGACACCACTGGTGCAAGCCCTATGCTGAGTTCCTACCTCTCTGGGGCACCCCTGGTGCAAGCCCTATGCTGGGTTCCTACCTCTCTGGGACACCACTGGTGCAAGCCCTATGCCGAGTTCCTACCTCTCTGGGGCACCCCTGGTGCAAGCCCTATGCCGAGTTCCTACCTCTCTGGGGCACCCCTGGTGCAAGCCCTATGCCGAGTTCCTACCTCTCTGGGGCACCCCTGGTGCAAGCCCTATGCTGGGTTCCCACCTCTCTGGGGCACCCCTGGTGCAAGCCCTATGCTGGGTTCCTACCTCTCTACCAAGTACCTGCCTCTCTGGGGCACCACTGGTGCAACCTCTACACAGGGTTCCTACCTTTCTGGGGCTCCACTGGTGCAACTTCTACACTGAGTTCCTACCTCTCTGGGGCACCACTGGTGCAAGCCCTATGCTAGGCTCCTACCTCTCTGGGACATCCCTGGTGCAAGCCCTATGCTGGGTTGCTACCTCTCTGAGGCACCCCTGGTGCAACCTCTACACTGGATTCCTACGTTTCTGGGGCTCCACTGGTGCAAGCCCTATGCTGGGTCCCTACCTCTCTGGGGCACCACTGGTGCAACATCTACAGCGAGTTCTTACCGCTTATAGGGCACCACTGGTGCAAGCCCTATGCTGGGTTCCTACCTCTTGGGGGAACCACAGGTGCACCTTCTACACAGAGTTTCTACCTCTCTGGGACACCACTGGTACAATCTCTACGCTTAATTCCTATCTCTCTAGGGAGCAACGGGTGCAACCTCTACGCAGAGTTGATATCTCTCGAGGGCTCCACTGGTGCAACTTGTACACAGAGTTCCCATCTCATCCTTTGGTGTAACCTCTACGCTGGATTGCCAAGTATGCACAGCATTATGAAGAGCCCTTCAGCAGCAAAATCGCAATAGTCACAGCGGGAACACCCCATGGCGGCGGAGTAAAGATCCAGTAACCATCATTGTGGATTTTTTTAATTTTTTGTTGGCATCACCAAGAGTTAAAATGGTTGTAAAGGCAGAAGGTACATTCTGTGCATTAAGAATGTAGGGGAGGGGCCAGGAGCACAGAAGAGGGACCCTGTGCTTATTATAGGGGGGGGGGGCGAGCCTTTACAATCACTTTAAACCTCTGGGGAGTGACCAAGGTGACCAGAATTAATCCCCCCCCCCCAATTCAGTGCGTCATTAAGGCAGGGCAAAAGGGGCAGCTGCTCTGGGCCCAGGGCAGCTGCCCCTTGAGCCCACACACTGCCTGGAAATAGTTGACACGTGGTTTTGGGAGGGCCCAAGAAAAAGTTTGCCCAGGGTCCAATCAATATTAAAGATGGCCTTGGCGCCAATAAAAACCTACCGGAGTACGGGTTGCTGGTCAGGCTTGCATCTCTTCCAGTAAGAGGAGTGCTGGGCGTAGGAAACGGGATGCTGTAATAATCCTGCAATAGAGAAACAATAAATCGTCAGGTTACAGGCCGAATATCCAAAGCTCGCCGGGATGAGGTCAAACGAATGAGCCGCCACTCACCAGAGGGAATCTTGTCTGTAACATCTGGAGATCATCGTAACCATAGACCTGCGGCTGAAAAAAAAAAAAAAAAGGAGGAGAAAAAGACCAGAGATTACTTGGCTGGACAAAGGAAACTGATACGCTTCTGCTACTCTTCGTTTCTGATTGGACACTTACAGGATAGGCGTGTAACAGACCGGGAGCCATGATGTATGGGTTCGGTAACAGTGGGGCCACACCAGGGGGAAGGTTTGGAGGTGCTTTACCTGGGGGAAAAAAAAAACACACAAGACACGTTTACTGGACAGTTCTTAAGAGGAAAAATGGATTCACATCTGCGACTTCATCAGAGATGCCCCCCTATTCACAAAGATACTCCTCAGGGGGGTCTATCCATGATATCTGCCCCCTAAGGCTCCCCCCCATCTGAATTGGGCTTGTACCATTATTTAGAAAAGACTTAAAATTTGTACTAAAGTTGCTACATAGGAAAGAAGAAGTGGACATGCATCCAGTTAAAGTAAAAGACAAAAAAAAGGCATCAATGGGTCTTTAAATTTGCTCCTACTTCTTGGGGGGACTGGGGCACTTTAAATTGTATTTTTTTTTTCTCTCATTTTACCTTTTTTTATTTTATTATTTTTAAATTTTTTTAAGGAACAGTGAGTGACAGGTCCTCTTTATGGAGAGATGTGGGGTCTATAAAATGGATGATGTCCCCTCCCACTGCCTGCAAGAACGAGCAAGCGGCTGTACTGCCGCTAGGATTGTTCTTACGGCGTAAAGGGAGGGGGGGCGAGAGGGAGGGAAGAAAGGAGGAGAGGGAGAGAAGAGGGAGGGAAGAAAGGAGGAGAGGGAGAGAAGAGGGAGGGAAGAAAGGAGGAGGAGAGGGCAAAGAAAGGAGGAGGAGAGGGCGAGAAGGGAGGGAAGAAAGGAGGAGCGGGCGAGAAGGGAGGGAAGAAAGGAGGAGCGGGCGAGAAGGGAGGGAAGAAAGGAGGAGAGGGCGAAGAAAGGAGGAAAGAAAGGGGGAGAGGGCGAAGAAAGGAGGAAAGAAAGGGGGAGAGGGAGAGAGGAGGGAGAGAAGAAAGGAGGAGGAGAGGGCAAAGAAAGGAGGAGGAGAGGGCAAAGAAAGGAGGAGGAGAGGGCAAAGAAAGGAGGAGGAGAGGGCGAGAAGGGAGGGAAGAAAGGAGGAGCGGGCGAGAAGGGAGGGAAGAAAGGAGGAGAGGGCGAAGAAAGGAGGAAAGAAAGGAGGAGAGGGAGAGAAAAGAGGAGAGGGAGAGAAGGGAGGGAAGAAAGGAGGAGAGGGAGAGAAGGGAGGGAAGAAAGGAGGAGAGGGAGAGAAGGGAGGGAAGAAAGGAGGAGAGGGAGAGAAGGGAGGGAAGAAAGGGGGAGAGGAGGAGAGGGAGAGAGAGGGAGGGAAGAAAGGAGAGGAGAGGGAGAGAGAGGGAGGGAAGAAAGGAGGAGAGGGAGAGAAGGGAGGGAGAAAGGAGGAGAGGGAGAGAAGGGAGGGAAGAAAGGAGGAGAGGGAGAGAAGGGAGGGAAGAAAAGAGGAGAGGGCGAAGAAAGGAGAGGGAGAGAGGGGGAGGGAAGAAAGGAGGAGAGGGTGAAGAGAGGAGGAGAGGGCAAGAGAGGAAAAATAGGCAAGTATTTACATCTTTCATACACCAGGTAGGATAAGTGTTGGGGGTGAGGCAGGGTTAAGAAGAGTTAAAAAAAAAAAGGGGGGGGGGGAGTGGCACTCTCTCTCATTCTATAAGCAACAGAAACTTGAGGAGGGGGTCTAACCCTTCCCTACTCCACTGTTAACGTTTCAAGGTCTGATAAATGTTGTGAACTGACAAAAAAAAAAAAAAATGAATAGTGGCATAACCACTAAAATGGCGAGCCGGCTCAAACCACTTTGCAAATATTGGAATAATTCATAAAACCGCATCCCCTTCCTTCAATTCCCCCGAGATAAGCGAGTAAAACTGTACAGATCCGCCATAACTGATAATCAGACATAAAAGTCCGATGATCGCGCTGGCACTCCGGTTAATGTAGCACACGCTGTCCCCCCTTTAAGACCACGAGAGAGTCGGAAAGGGTCTACTGGTGTGCGGCGCACCTCTATCTGAGACATAAGGGCTCCTCGGTCACCCTGTCCCACCCGCTGATTGTACAATGAAAGAAGAGCAGAACAGTGAGGAGAGGGCGAGAGAGAGGGGGAAAAAAAAAAAAAGAGGAGGAGGGGGAAATAGAGGAAGGCAAGGAAAAAAAAAAAAAAAGGAGGGCAAGGAAAAAAAGGAGGGCGGTATTTGCGCAGGAATTTTTCAAACGCTTTTTTTTGGGGGGGAAATAATGAATAATAAAAAAAATAGAAAAAAGTTAGCCTAATTTTTTGGTATAATGTGAAAGATGATGTTACGCCGAGTAAATAGATACCCAACATGTCACGCTTTAAAATTGCGCCCACACAAACTTTGGTACTTAAAAATCTCCATAAGCGACGCTTTAAATTTTTTTTTCTACAGGTTATCAGTTAGAGGAGGTGTCTTGGGCTAGAATTGTTGCTTTTGCTCTAAACGCACGCAGCGATACCTCATGTGTGATTTGAACGTCGTTTACATATGTGGGCGCGACTTACTGGGGCACTTAAAATTTTTTCTATTGTTTTTTTTATCTTTTTTTATTATTATCTCTTTATGTTTATTTTTTGATAACTTTTATTCCTATTACAAGGAATGTAAACAAGGAGCAGTGCGTGACAGGTCCTCTTTTATGGAGACATTTGGGGTCTATTCTCCTCCAGGCTGGAAAGACCAAGATTAAAACTGCCTCAACCTTTCTAGCTGAGTCCCCGGGGCATTGTTTACATGCGCCAGCCTGGATGTGACGTCATAACGTTGCGCCCGGGCCTCCGAGGGTCATAGAGATGACTGGGGACCATCTGGTCAACAGAAATCTCTAGGATTAAGCTTCCAGCGGCAACCGATTCATTCTCGCGGATTGCACTGGCAAGCACTGGATGGCGCCATGAGGGTTGGATAATGTCCCCTCCCACCACCTGTATGAACGATCAAGCGGCTGAACTTATGTCACGCTGAGTAAATAAGATACCAAACAGGTCACGCTTTAAAATTGCGCACACCCGTGCAACGGCGACAATTTTTTTTTTACTCCATAGGCAATGCTTTACACCCGTTTTGCGGTGCTTTCGAAAAGCGCTGCCCATTCATCTCAATGGCGTTTTTGAAGTTCTTTTTACAGCGCTCCAAACCCGCCCCAAAGATAATGCTTGCAGGACTTTTTCTAACGTCCCGCAAGCGCACCGCCCCCCAGGGTGAACGCACATTGAAAAATGAATGGGGGCCAGTTTTCAGGCGCCTTTCAGAGGCCATTTCTAATGTGCGTTTTAGCACAACGTAAACATCCTTGTGATAGCAATAGGCTTGTGACAGGTCCTCTTTATGTGGCTTCCCATACCTGATGTGTTAGCGATGGAGTTCCGGGTGGAGGGGATGACTGTGGTGTTCGTGGTCAGGCCAAGCCCCAGACTGCCGACGTTGAGGGAGGAGGCGGCGGGTGCAGCGCTGGGGATGGCACTGGAGGTCGTGGAATAGGTGATGACTGATGAGTGCAAACTGATGTCACTCTCCACACTGGTGTGCTGCAGGGAAGAAAAGATACAGGTCAAGATCAACCAATGGGGGAGTCACAGCACAGAGTACTGAAAAGGGCGAGAGGGGGAGAAAGGGCGAGATGGGGGGGAAGAAAGGAGGAGAGGGCGAGAGAAAGAAAGGTGGAGAGGGGTGGGGGAGAAAGGAGGAGAGGGCAGGGGGGGGGGGGGAGGGAGGAGGAGAGGGCGGGAAGAGAAAGGAGGAGAGGGCGAGAGGGGGGGGGGGGGGGGGGGGGAGAATGGAGGAGAGGGCGAGAGGGGGGAAAGGAGGAGAGGGCGGGAAGGGAAAGGAGGAGAGGGCGAGAGGGGGGAAAGGAGGAGAGGGCGGGAAGGGAAAGGAGAGAGAGGGCGAGAGGGGGAAGAACGGAGGAGAGGGCGAGAGGGGAAGGAGAGAGCGAAGAAAAGATGGGAGGGGGGAAATAGGCAAGTATATACATCTTTCATACACCAGGTAGGATGTGTTGAGGGGGGAGGTTAAGAACAGTTTCAAGAAAAAAAAAAAGGGGGGGGGCTCAAATATTGGAATAATTCATAAAACAGCCCCCCCCCCTCCTTCAATTCCCCTGAGATGAGTAAAACTGTACAGATCCGCCAAAATGTATGATCGGACATAAAAGTCTGATATCATTGGCACTCTGGTTAATGTAGCACACGCTGTCCCCCCTTTAAGACTACAAAAGAGTCGAAAACGGTCTACTGGTGTGCGGCGCACCTCTATCTGAGACATAAATAAGAGCGCCTCAGTTACCCTGATTGGACAGTGAAATAAGACAGTGATAAGAGGACAGAAGGGGGGGGGGGAGAGAGAGAGAAGAGGACAGAAGGGGGGGGGAGAGGAGAGAGAGAGAGAGAGGACAGAAGGGGGGGGGGGAGAGAGAGAAGAGGACAGAAGGGGGGGGGGAGAGAGAGAGAGAAGAGGACAGAAGGGGGGGGGGAGAGAGAGAGAAGAGGACAGAAGGGGGGGGAGAGAGAGAGAGAGAGAAGAGGACAGAAGGGGGGGGGGAGAGAGAGAAGAGGACAGAGGGGGGGGGAGAGAGAGAGAAGAGGACAGAAGGGGGGGGGAGAGAGAGAGAGAAGAGGACAGAAGGGGGGGGAGGAGGAGAGGGGGGGGGAGGAGAGAGAGGAGGACAGAAGGGGAGAGGAGAGGAGATGGGGGGGAGAAGGGGGGGGGGGGGGGGAGAGAGAAGAGGACAGAAGGGGGGGAGAGAGGAAGAGAGAGAGAAGAGGTGGGGGAGAGAGAAGAAGGAGAGAAGAGGAGAGAAGGGGGGGGGAGAGAGAGAGAGGGGGGGGGGGGGGGGAGAGAAGGGGGGGGGGGGGGGGGGAGAAGGGCGAGGGGGCAGAAGGGGGGGGACTGGGGGGGGGGTGCGCGGGGGTGGGGGGGGGGGGGGGGGGGGCGGTGGGGGGAGAGGGGGGGAGAGAAAGAGGGGGGGGGGGCGGGGGGGGGGGGGGGGGGGACAGAAGGGGGGGGGGTTTGAGAGAGAGAGAGAAAGGGACAGAAGGGGGGGGAGGGGGGAGGAGGGGGGGGGGGGGGGGGGGGGGGCAGAAGGGGGACAGGAGGGGGGGGAGGAAAGGGGGGGGGGGGGGGTAGTGGGACAGGGAGGAGGGAGGAAGGGGGGGGGGGGGGAGGGGGGGGAGGGGGAGAGGAAGGGGGAGGGAGAAGGGGGGGGGGGGGGAGAAAGGGACAGAAGGGGGAGGGAGAAAGAGGACAGAAGGGGGGGGAAGAGAGAAGAGGGTGGGGGAAAAAAAGGGGGGAGGAAGGGGGGGGGAGAGAGGGGGAGAAGAGGACAGAAGGGGGGGGAGAGAAAAGGAGAGGGAAGGGGGGGGGGGGGGGGGGGGGGGGGGGCGGCGGGGAGGACAGAAGGGGGGGGGGGGGGAGGGGGAGGACAGAAGGGGGGGGAGGGGAAGGGGGGGGGAGAGAAGAGGACAGAAGGGGGGGCGGGGGGGGGTGGGGGGGGCGGGGGGGGCGGGGGGGGGGGGGTGGGGGGGGGGGGGGGGGGGGGGGGGGGGGGGGGGGGGGGGGGGGGGGGGGTGGGGGGGGAGGGGGGGGGGGGGGGGGGGGGGGGGGCGTGGGGGGGGGGGGGGGGGGTGGGGGGGGAGGGGGGGGGGGGGGGGGCAGGGGGGAGAGGGAGGGAGTGCGTGGGGGCGGGGGGGGGGGGGGAAGGGGGGGGGGGAGGGGGGGGGGGGGGAGGACAGGGGGGGGGGGTGGGGGGCGGGTGCGGTGTGGGGGGCGGGGGGAGGAAGGGGGGAGTGGAGGACAGAAGGGGGGGGGGGGGAGAGAAGGGGGGGGGGGGAGAAGAGAAGGGGCGGGGGGGGAGGGGGGGAAGGACAGAAGGGGGGGGGGGGAGGCGGGGAAGAAAGAGGACAGAAGGGGGGGGGGGGGGGAAGGGGGGGGAGACAGAAGGGAGGGGGGGGGGGGGGGGAAGGGCGGGGGGAGGGGGGAGAGAGGGGAGGGAGGGGCGGGTGGGGGGCAGAAGGGGGGGGGGGGGGACAGGGGGACGGGGGGGGGGGGACAGAAGGGGGGGGGGGGGGAAGACAGGGGGGGGGGGGGGGGGGGGGGGGGGGGCGGGTGGGGGGGGGCGTGGGGGGGGGGGGACAGAAGGGGGGGGGGGGGGGGGGGGGGGGGGGGGGGGGGGAGACAGAAGGGGGGGGGGGAAGACAGAAGGGGGGGGGGAAGACAGGGGGGGGGGGAAGACAGAAGGGGGGGGGGAAGACAGAAGGGGGGGGGGAAGACAGAAGGGGGGGGGAAGACAGAAGGGGGGGGGGAGGGAGACAGAAGGGGGGGGGGAAGACAGAAGGGGGGGGAGGACAGAAGGGGGGGGAGGACAGAAGGGGGGGGGGGACAGAAGGGGGGGGGGAAGTCGAAAACGGTCTACTGGTGTGTGGCACATCTCCATCTGAGACATAAATAAGGGCTCCTCTCAGTCACCCTGTCCCACCCGCTGATTGGACAATAAAATTAGAGTGATAAGAGGGTGAGGGGAGAGAAAAGGAGGGGGGAGGGGAGAAAAGAAAGAAGGGTGAGGTATAGAGGACAATACTGAAGTTCAGGACTTTACTCACCAAGGGAGTGGACGAGGAAGTTCTGACTGTGGAGGGCACAGGCGTCTGGTGCTGGGAGGGTAAAGTACTGCAGGAGAGATGGACAAAGCAGGTAAGTATTAACCCCAAAGACCAATGACTAACACCTTCTCGGATCTGCCGGACGGCGCACCCTACCTGCTCAGCTGTGTAGATGCAGGCGGATTCTGCAGCTCCTCATTGTGGCTCAGACCACTGAGCTGGCTGGAGTGGGACCCAGCGGTGGTCAGTAAGGAGGATGCAGAGACGGGGTCACTAAGAGCGGAGATGCTGGGTGCGGACGACGAATCGGCTTTCACCGAGGGGGTTGTGGACACTGCAAATAGTAGATAAAAATATATGCAAATTATAAAACAAACCTCTGTCCATATTTCAGCTTCCACCCAACGAGCCGTAACCCCTCCCCCTTTCCAAAAACCGATTCTAACCTAACCGGTGTATGAAAGATGTATTTATCTGCTCCGGTCATGTGATCCGGCTCCTGTGTTGCAGGGTGGAAGAGGGTCGCTCTCTCCTCTCCCCTGCAGTTGCCGCTGGATAACACAGGGGATCACGTGACCAGAGTGGGTTGAAAATTCCCCTGAGATAAAACGCTGTACAGATCCGCCATGACTGATAATCGGACATAAAAGTCTGATGATCGCGCCGGGACTCTGGTTAATGTAGCACACGCTGTCCCCCCTTTAAGACCACGAGAGAGTCGGAAAGGGTCTACTGGTGTGCGGCGCACCTCTATCTGAGACCTAAGGGCACCTTGTCCCACCTGCTGATTGGACGACGAAACAAGAGCGATACAGTGATGATGTCATTTCCCCTCATTAGATGGACAATGTGGAAAGACACAGAACATGATTGGCTTAGAAAGCCGCCTCCTCCCTCTTTCAGCTGTACAGAGGATAGTAGGAAGCCGATATAAAGACAGAATAACCACTTATACAAATGTTGCAGCTTTCAAGTGGTTTCCCGGGGTTATGAGTGAAGCTATCGGCCATTATCGTTTTTTTGTTCCCAGCTGGCAATACGGTTTCTCTTAAAAGCGATCCAAGCGGCTAATCAGCAGCTTGAACGATTTCAGAAGTAGGAGTCGTCCAATCTCCCTCCCGCTGGTGTTTCTCGGGCTTACCGTTCTCACCGGCGAGCCGAGGACATCATCTGATGGTTTGCGTGGCTGGTCACAGAGGGGAGGAGAGACTAGATGGTCTCGGGCCACCTCTAGGGCCTCGGACCACCGGGGTCACCTCTAGGGCCTCGGACCACTGGGGTCACCTCTAGGGCCTCGGACCACCGGGGTCACCTCTACCGCCTCGGACCACCGGGGTCACCTCTACCGCCTCGGACCACCGGGGTCACCTCTACCGCCTCGGACCACCGGGGTCACCTCTACCGCCTCGGACCACCTCTACCGCCTCGGACCACCGGGGTCACCTCTACCGCCTCGGACCACCGGGTCACCTCTACCGCCTCGGACCACCGGGTCACCTCTAGCGCCTCGGACCACCGGGTCACCTCTACCGCCTCGGACCACCGGGTCACCTCTACCGCCTCGGACCACCGGGTCACCTCTAGGGCCTCGGACCACCAGGGTCACCTCTACGGCCTCGGACCACCGGGTCACCTCTACCGCCTCGGACCACCGGGTCACCTCTAGGGCCTCGGACCACCAGGGTCACCTCTACGGCCTCGGACCACCGGGGTCACCTCTACGGCCTCGGACCACCGGGGTCACCTCTACCGCCTCGGACCACCGGGTCACCTCTACCGCCTCGGACCACCGGGTCACCTCTAGGGCCTCGGACCACCAGGGTCACCTCTACGGCCTCGGACCACCGGGGTCACCTCTACGGCCTCGGACCACCGGGGTCACCTCTACGGCCTCGGACCACCGGGTCACCTCTACGGCCTCGGACCACCGGGTCACCTCTACGGCCTCGGAGGACCGGTGCAACCTCATGACGTCGCTTCCAGCCTAGGGCGGAAGTAAAAAAATATTTTTTTCTCTCTTTTGCTTTCAAAGGTAGCGGAGAGATTTGGGGGTCTTATAGATCCCAGATCACTCGAAAAAGAGGACCTGCCATTCCTTATTTCTATTACAAGGGAACTTTACATTCCTTGTAACAGAAATAAAAGTGATAACAAAAAAAAAAAAAAATGTAAAAGCGGCCCCATCCCTCCGCGCTCGCGCACACGCCACACGTGAGGCATCGCCACAAATGTTGGAGGGAGAGCAGAAAATTCTAGCGCTAGACCTTCTCTGCCACTAAACAGGTAACCTGTAAAAGTTTTTTAAAGTGTCACCTATGGAGATTTTTTTTAGGTACCAAAGTTTGTTGCCATTCCACGGGCGTGTGCAATTTTAAAGCGTGACATGTTAGGTAGCTATTTACTCGGCATAACATCTTTTACAAAAAAAAAAGAAGTGTTTTTTTTTTGGCCATTAAAATTTATTAAAAAGTTTATTTTTTTTTTTTATAATTTGCTTGAAAAACTGGTGCATAAATACCATAAAAAATTGTAACGGTCGCCATTTTATTCTTGTGTATATATATATATATTTTTATTTTTTTTAATTATTATTTGTATATATATATATTTGTTTATATATATATATATATATATATATATATATAAAAAAAAGTATAATTATATTATATATAATACATTTTTTTTAAATATGTATATATCTTTATCAATTAAATATATAATTTTTAAATAAAAAAAAAAATGATGATATATATATATATATATATATATATATATATATATATATTATATATATATATATCTATATCATTTTTTTAATTATTATTTGTATGTATATATTTATAATAAAAAAATGTATTTATATATACATTTTAGATAGATATATCCATCTAAAAAAAATAAATATTATATATATATATATATATATATATATATATATATATTATAATTTTTTTAAAATTGTATGTATATATTTATAATTTAAAAAAAAATGTATTATATATATATTATATATATATATATTTTTTTTTCATAATTATTATTATTTAAAAATTATATATTTAATTGAGATTATATATATATAAAAAAAAATAAATTATATTAAAAAAAACATTTATATATAAATAATTATATACAATTTTTTTATTAATATATTTGAGGGTTTTAAGTCATTTTCTAGCAAAAAACACAGGTTTTTACTTGTAAACAATAAATATAGCCCAGCTATGTATTGATTAAAAAAAATCAGGTAAAATAAGTATTTAACCACCCAAGGACCTGGCCTTCTCTGGCACTTTTTATTTACAAGTAAAAACCTGTATTTTTTTGCTAGAAAATGACTTAAAACCCCTCAAATATATTGATAAAAAAATTGTATATAATTATTATTAATAAATAAATGTTTTTTTTATTAATATAAATATATAATTTTTATATATATATATATATATATATATTATATATATATATATATCTCAATTAAATATATAATTTTTAAATAATAAAAAAATTATATATAATTATAAAAATGTTTTATTATAAATACATACATATAATAAGTAAAAAAAAATTATATATAATTTTTTTTTAGAGATGTATAATTATATATATATATATATATATATATATATATATATATATATATATATATATATATATACACACACACACAATCTTACATATAAAAAGACTTTCATTGTAATAACTTACATTCTGCGGACACGGAGACCTGCATGGCGGGAGGTTGCGTTGAGCTGAAGCCGTTCTATAAGAAAGAAAAAGATCAAAAATGAATATAAAATACACCGGCATGGCGCCCTTACACGGGGGGGCACCGAGATCCCAGCCAGCTCCGGGACACACAGACGCACCTTGGATTGGCC
The DNA here is from genome assembly GCA_028564925.1 of Lithobates sylvaticus. Lineage (NCBI taxonomy): Eukaryota > Metazoa > Chordata > Amphibia > Anura > Ranidae > Lithobates > Lithobates sylvaticus. The sequence goes on from CM053038.1 coordinate 31,441,861, forward strand.
GAGTTCCTTCTGCGGGGACGAGGTGGAGGAAGAGATGGGGTACCGCCGCGTCTGCGTGGACCTCTGCTCGTATAAAGGCCCCTGAGAAGTGCCTTGTGAGGTATAGGTTGCGCTCTGGATGCCGCTAGCTTGGAAGGCAGACTCCGGGCTCTGACTGCTGACCGCAGAGCTGGACAACTCGCTGCGAGGAGGAGAAGAGAGAAGAAGGTCAGAATCGTGCCGCATGATTTGAACGGCGCTCGACCGTGTGTGTGTGCGCTCGGCAAAAAGAGCCGCAGAAGCTTCCGCGGTGTCAATTGCGAGCGCTGCTTTGCTTTTGCACAAACTGTCCCCCCTTTGTGGCTACGGGGGAAGCCGGAAAGGGTCTACTGTTGTGCTACACAGACATGGATCTGATATACATACAACACATCAGAGGGCGCTGAGAGGTGACCGCATTGCGCATGCTGAAAGTGGGAGGAGTCTGCTTTTACTTTGCGGTTGCAGCAAGTCTCAGTGTGTCGCAACAGCACTGCGTCCTCCTTGCTGTGCTTGTTATCTCGCAATCCCAGCAAACAAATAACCCAATTCAGATTATCTAGAACCAGGCAGGCTGGTCACCACCGGTAGTGGAGGTCACGGGATGACATGCCTAGGCACCCGGGTCACATGCCCACACCAGAGGGATCCTGCGTAAGCATTTTCTGCCCTACATTTTATGGGAAGCTGGGAAAATCTTATCTGACAACTTGTCCAAGTGCAAAAGTAAAAATAATTAAGCATTAAAATATTCAAAGCATTATTTGGTGACTCCCACGCTAGAAACATCTCCACCACCACACAGGCACACTAGGGGGCTTACCAAAATATGCATAACTCTCAAATTATAGATATAATATGCAGTAAGATGCCACAGGCTTCAAGCTCGTGCCGACACCGGAAGACGTCATCCGTGACGAAACCTGTTGGGAGGAGCCATATGTTGGGGACGTCATCACGTCCCCGGAAGTGTGGCTTTCAGTGTTAAAAAAGCCACACCCCTGGGTACGTGATGGCTTCTCAACATATGGCTCCACCCAACAGGTTTCGTCATAGACGACGTAGCCCTTGCTAATTCAGGCTTCTAGCTTGTCACAGAAAGACGTCATCTATGACGAAACGCGTTGGGGTGGAGCCATGTGTTGAGACGCCATCACGTACCCAGGGGTGTGGCTTTTTTGGTTTCAAGGGTGTATATTGACAGCGCTGTCTAATTGTTTTTTTTTTTCCCCTAAAGCTGGCCATACACCTATAGATTATCTGCAGATTTTCTATGGTTAGATGGAAAAAGTCGGATGTTCCTCCATCCACACAGTTTAGCGAACATGGAGAAATCTGTTGCACTTTTTCCATCTAACCATAGAAAATATGCAGATAATCTATAGGTGTATGGCCAGCTTTAGGGGGGGAAAAAAACAATTAGACAGCGCTGTCAATATACACCCTTGAAACCAAAAAAGCCACACCCCTGGGTACGTGATGGCGTCTCAACATATGGCTCCACCCAACGCGTTTCGTCAGAGATGACGTCTTTCTGTGACAAGCTAGAAGCCTGAATTAGCAAGAGGTACATCTCACTGCGAATTATATCTATAATTTGAGTCATACATATTTAGCAAGCCCCCTGGTTTCCCGGTCTGGTGGCGGAGACCTTTGTTGGACTGGTTTGAATGGGACGGTAAATCAAATCTACATAGAAAATGAGGTTATACGTAAACTAAGTAGTACCTTGCCGGGCTGGTATACAAGCTGTTCTGCGATTGGCTCACTGTAACGTTTGTGGTTGCAGAAGATTCGTATTCCTGTAACACCGGCTCCGATCCGAACTGCAAAGCACCGAACTGCAGGTTCAGCCCGGAGATGTCGGCTGTGCCGGGCATCTCCACTGCCAACGCCGGAATCTGTGGGCACAGGAAGGTGAACTATGAAGAAGAGGGAAAAAAATAAAATCACAGCATTCATTGCATTTAAGGTAAAAAAATAAAAATAAAATAAATAAAAAAAAAGAAAACCACTACCCGTCTCCCGTCACAGCTCAAGCACCGTCTAGGCTGCATCACTGCGCCTCCCCCTCGCTCAGGCCCGTTCCACCCGGCCTTCAGCTTGAACAGCAACACACACACACACACACACACACACACACACAAAACACACACACAAAAAACACACACACACAAAACACACACACCACAAACACACACACACACAACACACACACAAACACAACACACCACACCCCACACAACCCACACACACACACAACCCACACACACACACACAATACTCTTATTTAAAGCTGAAGTCCGTATGAAACAAGCCTTACTGCTTTCATAGGTGACACTGAGGGTAGAAGGAGCCTATGGCTCTTGCTGTTGTCAAACTCCTGTGTGGAGTGAGTGGGAGGGCGTGGCTTACCGATGCTGTGTGTGTGTGTGTGTGTGTGTGTGTGTCTATGGACGCACACAGCACAGGATAAAAGCGCACATGCATAGGGGCCTCCTTACCACCTTGCTTGCTATAGAGGCAACTGAAGGAAGCATATGCAGAAAAATGTCAATGGGGGGGGGGGGGGGGGGGGTGGGGGGGGGGGGCAGGAACTGCAGGACGAGGAAAGGGTGACCTTTCAGTGCATTATTCTTGTTGCACAGAGTAGATAAGCTTAACCTCTTTCATTTAACCACTTCAACACTTGCACCCCCTTCCTGCCCAGGCCAATTTTCGGCGCTGTCACTTTTTAAATGACAATTGTGCGGCCATGCTACACTGTACCCAAACATTTTTATAGTTTTGTTCCCACAAATAGAGATTTTTTTCCTTTTTCTGATGGGGCGCCACTCAGAGGCGACACTGATGGGGGGGGGGGGCACTCAGAGGCAACACTGATGGGGGGGGGGCCACTCAGAGGCAACACTGATGGGGGGGGGCCACTCAGAGGCAACACTGATGGGGGGGGCCACTCAGAGGCAACACTGATGGGGGGGGCCACCCACCCCCCAACCCCCAACACTGATGGGGGGGGGCCACTCAGAGGCAACACTGATGGGGGGGGGGCACTCAGAGGCGACACTGATGGGGGGGGCCACTCAGGAGGCGACACTGATGGGGGGGGGGGGGGGGCCACTCAGGAGGCGACACTGATGAGGGGGGGGCCACTCAGGAGGCGACACTGATGGGGGGGGGGGCACTCAGGAGGCGACACTGATGGGGGGGGGGGCACTCAGGAGGCGACACTGATGGGGGGGGGCCACTCAGGAGGCGACACTGATGGGGGGGGGGCACTCAGGAGGCGACACTGATGGGGGGGGGGGCCACTCAGGAGGCGACACTGATGGGGGGGCCACTCAGAGGTGACACTGATGGGCGGCCACTCAGAGGCGACACTGATGGGGGGGGGGCCACTCAGAGGCGACACTGACGGGGGGGGGGCCACTCAGAGGCGACACTGACGGGGGGCACTCAGAGTCGACACCGGTGGATACTTATGGCTGGGCACAGATAGACTGCACTGGTGGCACCGGCAGGCATTTATAATTGCCACCGATTGGAAGCTGCCTGGGCACCAATTGGCATATCCCTGGTGGTCCTGGTGGCATCCGAAGGGGGGGGGGCTGCTCTGATAAACAATCAGCACAGACTCCCCTGTCAGCCGATCGGCTCTACTCGTGTCTGTTAGATGCCTATGAGGAAAAGCCCATCAATGGCTCTCAGTCAGACTGATACACAGCGCCACCGTTGGCCGCGATGCGCGCTCCCCATGGGCGTGCGGCGGCTGTTATCCTGCTGGACGTCATATGATGCCCAGTCGAGATAACTGAACCACCACCACCCGGCCGTCATTCTGCTATAGGAATCTATGGTAAAATACGAAGGCCGCCATTGATGGCTTCCTCCAGAAAACTAGTTGTTCCTCCAATTATCCGGCTTCAATACTCTGACCTGCTGACCCGGGACAGGCATGCAAAATGGGCCACACATTTGTTTCAGGTCCGAAATAGGAAAAAAATAATAAAAGTCATGGAAGTGTGAAAAGTCAGTAATGGAACCCGGGTAACGCCCATCTATAGTTGGTCAAAACCCAGAAGCAAATGCAAGATAATGCCACGAGTGACTCTCTCCTCTACCCTCCAATAGGCCAGAGCCACATGTAGGTGGGGGATGGGAGTACTCCAAAGTCATGACCTGGGGGGGGGGAGGGGGGGGGGGGGGCTCCTCTTTTTACTACCACCAGGCGGCGCTCTAACCTTAGACGTGAGGGAGGCCTTCTTTTTCTGAACCTTCATCTTTTGGTGGGTAGGCTGGGGACTTCCCGACTGGTTCTCCGACGACACCGGGGACATCTGCGTGGGGTGGCCGCTCTTGCCGGTCAGAGGCGAGGAAGGGCACACCGGCCCCGCGGATGGTGCGCTCGTCACCGGCGCTTTCTCCTGAAGGTACGCCTCCATCATGGCGGAAGTCGGCGGGAACGCCTGCCGCTTGTTGAATGGATCGGAGGGACTCTTGAGATCTGTACAAAATAAAAAAAAAAAAACAGGGAGGGGGGGAAGATTCAAGTTAAAGGGCTCCTTTGAATTTTACAAATAAAAATGGAAAGTTAACACTTTGATATTCCACAAACAATTCCCTGTGATCCTCATTTCCGGATCTTTGCTCACACCTAGACGGTAGAATTGGCTGTTTTAACCCCTTCCCCGCCTGTAGGAGGTCATATGATTTCCTGGATTGAAGTGGAGATATCGGGACAGATGTGTGCAGATCTACAGGCATCATCCCAGTATCATTTTCTTTCAGGTCACCAATTTTCGGTGTTGTAAAAGCAATCCTAGCGGTCAATTAGCTGCTGGATTGCTCTTACAGGTAGCAGAAAAGGACACCCCCTCCTATCCACTTCCAGGCTCTCCTTTGTGATCAGGGAGCCCGGAAACCGATCCAGATGGTTACCCAGCCATCATCTACACACAGTATCTTTCTCTTTCAGGCCATAAATTTTCTGTGTTGTAAAAGCCATCCTAGCGGTCAATTGGCTGCTAGATTGCTCTTATAGGTAGCAGAAAAGGACGACACCCCCCCCCCCCCCCCCCCTCCTCTCACATCCACTTCCAGGCTCTGGCTCTCCTTTGTGATCAGGGAGCCCGGGATCCGATCCAGATGGTTACCCAGCCATCTCTATGATCCTGGGAGGCCGGAAGTGACATAGTGACGCCACTTCAGGCTCTGGCACGTGTAAACACCGCCATTTCTATATCAGGAAAGAATTGATCAATGTTTTTTGGGGTCTTATAGACCCCAGATGTTACCACGTCATGACTTCCTTCTATCACAAAAGATGTTTCTTGCTAGGAATGTAAAAAGGGTGGGGCCTGTCCCGCTGTTGATAAAAGTGATCTTGCGGCGAATCCGCCAGAGACCACTTTTATCTTGAAGCAGACCACCCGCTGAAGAAGAAGATACTGGGGTTATGGCAGCTAGCTGCTGCCATAACAACGATATGCCTCCTCAAAGTACCGACGTACGACGGCGGGCGGTCCAGAAGTGGTGGAAGTACCCCCCACCCCCCCAAAAAAAAAAAAAAAATTACATTTGAAAAATTGCCGCGAGCCCACACGAACGCCCCCATAGAATGTAGCTTTCTATGGGGGGGGGGGGGCATTTGCCTAAGAGGAGGAGCCAGAAGTGCCAGCGAGCTCACACAAGCGCCACCCCCCCCCATAGAAAGTAGCTTTCTATGGGGGGGCATTTGCTGAAGAGGAGCCAGAAGTGCCAGCGAGCTCACACAAGCGCTCCCCCCCCATAGAAAGTAGCTTTCTATGGGGGGGGGGGGGCATTTGCTGAAGAGGAGGAGCCAGAAGTGCCAGCGAGCTCACACAAGCGCCCCCCTCCCCCATAGAAAGTAGCTTTCTATGGGGGGGGGCATTTGCTGAAGAGGAGGAGCCAGAAGTGCCAGCGAGCTCACACAAGCGCTCCCCCCCATAGAAAGTAGCTTTCTATGGGGGGGGGGCATTTGCTGAAGAGGAGGAGCCAGAAGTGCCAGCGAGCTCACACATGCGCCCCCCCCCCCCCATAGAAAGTAGCTTTCTATGGGGGGGCATTTGCTGAAGAGGAGCCAGAAGTGCCAGCGAGCTCACACAAGCGCTCCCCCCCCCATAGAAAGTAGCTTTCTATGGGGGGGGGGGCATTTGCTGAAGAGGAGGAGCCAGAAGTGCCAGCGAGCTCACACATGCGCCCCCCCCATAGAAAGTAGCTTTCTATGGGGGGGCATTTGCTGAAGAGGAGCCAGAAGTGCCAGCAAGCTCACACAAGCGCCCCCCCCCCCCCATAGAAAGTAGCTTTCTATGGGGGGGGGGCATTTGCTGAAGAGGAGGAGCCAGAAGTGCCAGCGAGCTCACACAAGCGCCCCCCCCCATAGAAAGTAGCTTTCTATGGGGGGGGGGGGCATTTGCTGAAAAGGAGGAGCCAGAAGTGCCAGCGAGCTCACACAAGCGCCCCCCCCCATAGAAAGCTACTTTCTATGGGGGGGATTTGCTGAAGAGGAGCCAGAAGTGCCAGCGAGCTCACACAAGCGCCCCTCCCATAGAAAGTAGCTTTCTATGGGGGGGGGGGGGCATTTGCTGAAGAGGAGGAGCCAGAAGTGCCAGCGAGCTCACACAAGCGCCCCTCCCATAGAAAGTAGCTTTCTATGGGGGGGGGGCATTTGCTGAAGAGGAGGAGCCAGAAGTGCCAGCGAGCTCACACAAGCGCCCCCCCCATAGAAAGCTACTTTCTATGGGGGGGATTTGCTGAAGAGGAGCCAGAAGTGCCAGCGAGCTCACACAAGCGCCCCTCCCATAGAAAGTAGCTTTCTATGGGGGGGGGGGGCATTTGCTGAAGAGGAGGAGCCAGAAGTGCCAGCGAGCTCACACAAGCGCCCCCCCCCCCCATAGAAAGTAGCTTTCTATGGGGGGGAGGGGCATTTGCTGAAGAGGAGCCAGAACAACCAGTGGGGACCCCCCCCCCCCCCCCCCCCGAGGAGGATTGGGGCTGCTCTGTGCAAAACCATTACAGAGCAGGTGAGTATAAATGAGGTTAGTCAACAAAAAAACAAAAACAAAGCTTTAGTATCACTCTGAAAGGACTGCCCCATGCGGCAGACCCCACACCCCCATACATGACCCATCAAGATCGTACCAAACTGCCCCAGGGATGGGGGTTGCGCTGCGGCGCTCAGGTCCCAGGCGTTGCTACCGGGTGCGTCGGACTGCGAGTGTTGTGCCGCCAGCTGCGCCAGGGCCTGCGCCGTCTTGAACTGCTCCAAGAACTGCGATCCGGTGGTGCTGCTGCTCTTGTGATCTCCGTCTCCAAAGCCCTTACTCAACATGCCGACCTGCAAAACACGAGTCAATATTAGACGGGTGATAATAAACCCAAAAACAATAAAAAATAAAATAAAACCACCTCTCGCCTCAGAACAAGGTGGCCAAATAGTTTTACACAAAGCGCGAAGTACTGTTGTAGTTGCCACATCCAGATCTATCCAGCCGTTGGCACAGCAGGCAGACTCTGCGGGAACGGTTAATCTTGCATGCGCTGTCCCCCCCTCAGAGGCTACTGGTACAGCTACAAGGGGTCAACTTGGCATGCCGCACAGAACAATTCCACCTCATACTTTACTACCAGTCATGGCAAAGGAACTTTAAAAAGCTTTGGAGATCAAATATTTTAGAATTGCCCCCCCAAAGAATCAACCTGGGAGTTGCTTTGGAACCCCAGAAAGTTGCCATTTCCATAAGAACCCGCACAATTATTTTCCTGTACAATTACTGGATGGGACGTCGGCTGCTTTCATTTTTTAACATTAAAACACAAAAAAAACAAAAACTATATTAAAAAAGAATTCGATCAAGCTGTAAAGGGATGGATAAGACCCATTAAAGCCGATCTTTTTGGGCTTCCCCCATCCCTCACCACCTAAAGTCGCGGTCACATGATGCCAGTACTACGTCTGTTTATGGAATGTGGGGTCCTACATTGTCACTGCCTGCATGACGTAGCTACTCACTACTAAGCTGTCCAGCAGCTGTGTCCTCTCAGGATCCAGAAGAGAATCAGGGCAAGGGGACTGTCTGGGATCGCCCGGGGTCAGGAGTGGGGGGGGATCGGCTGGGTTCAGGAGTGGGGGGGGGGGGGGAGATCGGCTGGGTTCACGAGCGGGGATCGGGTTTAAGGACTGGCTGGGTTCAGGAATCAGGTCGGGGACCGGCCGGGCTTCAAGAACGGGGCCGAACGGGGACGGGCTCAAGGAACGGGTTCTAGGAACGCGATTGGCCGGGTACAGGAACAGGGAATCGGAACGAGGATAGGCTGGTTCAGGGATGAGGACGGGGATCGGCGAGGAAATGGCACAGGCTGCACAGCTGACTTAGAGTATATCTTGCTTCACAAGGTCAGGAGTGGGGCCGGACTCAAGGAACGGGGCCGGACTCAAGGAACGGGGCCGGACTCAAGGAACGGGGCCGGACTCAAGGAACGGGGCCGGACTCAAGGAACGGGGCCGGACTCAAGGAACGGGGCCGGACTCAAGGAACGGGGCCGGGTACAGGAACAGGGATGAGGACGGGGATCCGCCAGGAAATGACAGGCTGCAGTCTGCACAGCTGACTTAGAGTATATCTTGCTTCACAAGGTAAGGGAACAAAACATGTAGGATGGGTTGGGGGGGGGGGGGTAATATTTGCCCCCAAAAGGGCTCTTAATGTGTCATGATGGGGGAGATTTACCATTAACATTGTGTGTGTGGTCACCGGGACAGGAAGCGATGGAGAAAACTCAACCATGGAGATAGTACTTACAAACCCCTGACAAAGGTCCTACTCCTTTCTCTACCCAAAACTAATACGGCCTGTGCCCAGTCACCTGCAGGTGGCAGCATAGCCCTATAGCAACGGATGTGAAGATGCCCTGCAAGTCCCGAGATGCACAATAGAGTTTCATTTTAAAGATCTACCAAAGACTATCTTGTGTTCTATCACAACAATGTCCCCCGGACTCCACACCGATAACCCCCGGCACTGACCATGCTGTGGTGGGAGAAGGAGCTGCCGGGGCTGTTCTGTGGGAGGCCGCTCTGCTTGGAGTTGCTGAAGACGAGCGGTTGGGCCAGGTTGGGGTTCTGTGATGACTCCAGCGAGGAGCCCTCGTTCTCCGCAGAAGGGTTTTTTCCCAGGAGCACAGCCAGGTCAATCCTGCGGAGATATGAGAAGAAGAAAAAGAGAGGGGAGAAGATTGAGTCCCGGGTTCAGGAGGCGGAATGTCAGCACAGGAAAGGACGACACACGCTGAGGGAAAAGGACGACGACACACGCTGAGGGGAAAGGACGACACACGCTGAGGGGAAAGGACGACACACGCTGAGGGGAAAGGACGACACACGCTGAGGGGAAAGGACGACACACGCTGAGGGGAAAGGACGACACACGCTGAGGGGAAAGGACGACACACGCTGAGGGGAAAGGACGACACACGCTGAGGGGAAAGGACGACACACGCTGAGGGGAAAGGACGACACACGCTGAGGGGAAAGGACGACACACGCTGAGGGGAAAGGACGACACACGCTGAGGGGAAAGGACGACACACGCTGAGGGGAAAGGACGACACACGCTGAGCACTTACCTCTGGCCTGCGGTGATTGTCACACTGTCGGAGGGAATCGGCACCGACGATACGCTGGATGCGGTGAAGATCTTGGTCTCTGAAAGCTGCAAATGTCACATAGATGATTACCCAACCTGAGAGAACAACGTCTATGTCCTCCCCCCAGGTGCCCTATTGATCACCTGATAATGGGGAGATTTTTATTGATCACCTGATAATGGGGGGGGGGCTTTTTATTGATCGCCTGATAATGGGGGGGATTTTTATCACCTAACAGAGGGGAATTTTTATTGATTGTCTGACAATGGGCAGATATTTTTATTGATCGCCTGATGAGGAATTTTTTTTATTGCTAGCCCGATAAATGGGGGGGGGGGGGGGGGGGGCAGGGGATGATTTTTATTGCTAGCCCGATAAATGGGGGGGGGGGCAGGGGATGATTTTTTATTGATCACCCGATAATGGGGGAATTTTTTTTTATTGATCACCCGATAATGGGGGGAATTTTTTTTTATTGATCACCCGATAATGGGGGGGATTTTTTTTTATTGATCACCCGATAATGGGGGGGGGGGATTTTTTTTATTGATCACCCGATAATGGGGGGGATTTTTTTTTTTATTGATCACCCGATAATGGGGGGGATTTTTTTTTTATTGATCACCCGATAATGGGGGGGATTTTTTTTTTTATTGATCACCCGATAATGGGGGGGGGGGGGGATTTTTTTTTTTTATTGATCACCCGATAATGGGGGGGATTTTTTTTTATTGATCACCCGATAATGAGGGGAATTTTATTGATCACCTGGGGACAAGTCGGGACAGAAATTAAGCAGGGGCACCTCCTGCCCTCCATGTGGCGAGTCACTGACTGGTGGGCGTCCGAAGTCCGGACAACGCGCTCATTCCAGGCCAGCGACACGCTACATTATTTATTGATCACCCGATAATGGGGGTGGGGGTGAATTTTATACTTTCTAAAACACAATGATCTTGCTTTGCATGTGTCACACTGACCAGGATCCAAAAATCATACTGGGGGGGGGGGGGGGGACACCCTAAAAATGCATTTACATTCAAGGTGGTGCTGCTATAGGACCCACGCTGACCAGGATGGCCAACCACAGCTTAGAAAAGATATCTATTGTAGTCACCGCATACAATTCCGAAAGCCGAGTGGAAGCGGCAGACGGTCATCACTGCGGCAACATTTAATATTGCATGCTCTGTCCCCCTTAGAGGTCACATATACAGCCGGAAAGGGTCAACTGGCATGCCACAGAGAACGGTTTGCCCGTCAAGAGTTCAGAAAGTTCAACTGCTACAAGTAAATAAGTGCGAGAACCCCCCCCCCCCCCCCCCCCCACAGTGCACCTACCTCTGAATCCCAAACCCTCCCGTCATGGCCGAAAGCTGGGCCGCACTTCCTCAGTGCCAAAGCCGGCCCCCGCTCATCCTGACTCCTGCACCCCATTTGCCAGTGAGGCAGCCCATGCTAGTGATAGACCTATGGGGACTGTGAGGGGGACGGGACTTGGCGGTAAGCTCCGACAAGGCCTAGCGTTCAGCAACATCTCCGGGCATTTTAACCCTTAGGGACCCCCCCCCAAAAAAAGGTGCAACACTAGTAGAAACTTCAGTGATCGGGAGACCCGCCTCTTCTCCAAAACCTCCAAATCGCATCACTGGAGGGTTCCAAAGACTGCCCAGGGGGGTGTTCTACTTTGATAAACCTGTATTTAAATGTCATATACAAAGTCCCAACAATTCCCCCGGGGGTACCTACATCTTCATTCCAGTCTTCCGTCCCCCACTCCTCCGTCGCTGTTCTCCAAGCACCTGATAAAAAGAAAAAAAAAAGCGCAACACAAGCGGTTACAGGAAGCCCCGCCCTCAGAGAGATGGCCGACACTCAGCAATAAAACGTTTGGGAAGTGGAGGGACTGCGTCTGCAACCACTGGAACTCTATGGTAATAGTCCAGCTTCGGATGGAGCCCTCTGGAGCGACACGAGATTCCAAAAGGGGGTTGTCCGAGACTCCCAGGGTTGTCGTCCCCTCCCCACCCCCCCCCCCCCCCCCCCCCCCCCCCCCCCCCCCCCCAGTAATCATTGTTTCCTGGTTTACACGACACGCGGGCAGCGCCGGACAACCCCTGGCCTCGTATGTACCACATTTGGGTTCCGAGTTCTACTCTAAAGGGTTCCACCCGGAGACTGTCTGTAACCTAAAAAGGGGACAAGTCGGGACAGAAATTAAGCAGGGGCACCTCCTGCCCTCCATGTGGCGAGTCACTGACTGGTGGGCGTCCGAAGTCCGGACAACGCGCTCATTCCAGGCCAGCGTCGCGCTACATTATAAAGCAAAGATAGAGAAGGCTTTGAGTAAAGCAAGCCGGCCGCATTTCTATCCCGATAGGTTCCCATTGAAGGGTCTGTGCACCCAAATGTGCTATTTGTTATAGACAACAACCCAGGAACTTAGTGCAGGGATGGTGCAAACCCATTTCCCACCATCTATTCGAGTTCCCGGGTCTGTACACCCGCTGTGCCCATTATGAGGAGTTCCCACCACCCCTGTGCTGAGTTCCCGGGTCTGTACACCCGCTGTGCCCATTATGAGGGGTTCCCACCATCCCTGTGCTGAGTTCCGGGTCTGTACACCCGCTGTGCCCATTATGAGGGGTTCCCACCACCCCTGTGCTGAGTTCCCGGGTCTGTACACCCGCTGTGCCCATTATGAGGGGTTCCCACCACCCCTGTGCTGAGTTCCCGGGTCTGTACACCCGCTGTGCCCATTATGAGGGGTTCCCACCATCCCTGTGCTGAGTTCCGGGTCTGTACACCCGCTGTGCCCATTATGAGGGGTTCCCACCATCCCTGTGCTGTGTTCCCGGGTCTGTACACCCGCTGTGCCCATTATGAGGGGTTCCCACCACCCCTGTGCTGAGTTCCCGGGTCTGTACACCCGCTGTGCCCATTATGAGGGGTTCCCACCATCCCTGTGCTGAGTTCCCGGGTCTGTACACCCGCTGTGCCCATTATGAGACAGCATTATGGTGAAGAGATAGTCGGCAAGTCATGGAGTCTCCAGCAGGTATACAATCTATCACAATTATCTCTTTTGGGTGGCTGACCCTCCAACATTAAGAGGATATACTTTATATCTCAGAAAACTCCCATACCGAAGAAGAAGAAGAAGAAGAAGAAGAAGAAGAAGAAGAAGAAGAAGAAGAAGAAGAAGAAGAAGAAGAAGAAGAAGAAGAAGAAGAAGAAGAAGAAGAAGAAAGAAGAAGAAAAGAAGAAGAAGAAGAAGAAGAAGAAGAAGAAGAAGAAGAAGAAGTGCTTTGTAACATTCACACATATATCTTCTGTTACATTGTTGCAATAAATGATATTGCAGTAACAATCCCCCCCATCCATTATGTATCAAACTCAAACTTAAAATTCCTCATAAAAGTAACAAAATAATTAGTATTATATATATATATAATAAAGATGAGATGTGAATATTACAAGCACCCCCGATAGGTCACAAATGCATTCTTCTATATAAGCCAGTGATGTCACAGTGTCAAAAAAGGTAAAGAATCGGTTTAAAGACATTTTTTTTTAGCCACCAACCACCACCTCCGCACAGCAAAAAGTCTATAACTACCATAAATCACACCACAGAAACTAAAGCAATGCAGTTTGAGTTGGTTTAAAAAAAATTTAAAAAAAAGAGTACATAGAAGACGGGCAGGCCAAAAGAAATACCGCAGTTTAGGATTGGTTTTTAATTTGCTGAGCCCCCATGACTGACAGAACTGAAACCCAATGAATAAAAGGGCCAGGGACAGTCGGGGGGGGAGAGGAAAACGTTAGATGATGGTGGACGTCCCCCAACCAGGAAATTAAGCCTTGCTGCAGCGCCTTCTAATGCCCATTGTGAGGAGCTCACAGTGTGCAATGAAATCAGAGTACCGTATATACTCGAGTATAAGCCGACCCCAATATAAGCCGAGGCACCTAATTTTACCACCAAAAAAAACTGGGAAAACTCATTGACTCGAGTATAAGCCTAGGGTGAGAAATGCGCAGCTGCTGCAAGTGTAAAAGAGGGTCAACAATGCCCATTTGCAGCCATAGGACCCCTGAACAAACTTAGTAGTTAAGGGTTCCTATATGCCCCCTAGCTGCAGTCAAAATTTGGAGTCTCTGGACTCAAAGGGTCCCGAAATGACATTGCTGCAGATGGACATAGTTGACCGACTTTGGGGCCCCATATCTTGGGGCCACTTGGAGCTAGGAACCCCAAATATGGTGTGCAAGCCCAGTGGAACTAGCACTACAACATATCCAAAGATGGGGTTCCTATCACCAAGTGGCCCCGAGATACGGGGCCCCAAAGCCAGTTCGGAAAATGTCAAGCACTTTTCTGCAGCAGAGAATGACATTTTCCGACCCGACTTTGGGGGCCCGTATCTTGGGGCCACATGGGGCTAGGAACCCCATCTTTGGATATGTTGTAGCGCTAGTTCCCCTGTGTTTGCACACTAAATTTGGTGGTAGTTAAGGGTTCCTAGATGCCCCCTATCTGAAGCCAAAATTTGGGGTCTCTGAACCCAAAGGGTCCCAAAATGACATTGCTGCAGATGGACACAGTTGACCGACTTTGGGGCCCTGTATATCGGGGGGCCACTTGGTGCTAGGAACCCCATCTTTGGATATGTTGTAGTGCTAGTTCCACTGGGTTTGCACACCAAATTGGGGTTCCTAGCACCAAGTGGCCCGAGATACGGGGGCCCCAAAGCTGGTTCGGAAAATGTCAAGCACTTTTCTGCAGCAGAGAATGACACTTTCCGAACCCGACTTTGGGGCCCCGCATCTCGGGGGCCACTTGGTGCTAGGAACCCCAAATGTGCAAACCCAGTATGTTGGATATGTTGTAGTGCTAGTTCCACTGGGTTTCCTAGCACCAAGAGGCCCCCGAGATACGAGGCCCAAAGTCGGGTCGGAAAATGTCATTTTCTGCTGCAGAAAAGTGCTTGACTCGAGTATAAGCCTAGGGTGAGAAATGCGCAGCTACTGTAAGTGTAAAAGAGGGTCAACAATGCCCATTTGCAGCCATAGGTCCCCCCGAACTTCAAACGTGGTAGTTAAGAGTTTCTAGAGGCCCCCGAGCTGCAGCCAAAATTTGGGGTCTCTGGACTCAAAGGGTCCCGAAATGACATTGCAGCAGATGGACACAGTTGACTGACTTTGGGGCCCTTTATCTCGGGGAACCCCAAATTTGGATATGTTGTAGTGTTGGTTCCACTGGGCTTGCACAGCAAATATAGGATGGTTCCTAGCACCAAGTGGCCCGAGATACGGGGGCCCCAAAGTCGGGTCGGAAAACGTCAAGCACTTTTCTGCAGCCGAGAATTACATTTTCTGAGCCAAATTGGGGCCCCATATCTCAGGGCCACTTGGTGCTAGGACCCCCAAATATGGATATGTTGTAGTGTTGGTTCCACTGGGTATGCACATTAGATTTGGGGTTCCTAGCACCAAGTGGTCCCGAGATACGAGGCCCCAAAGTCGGGTCGAAAAACGTCAAGCACTTTTCTGCAGCAGAGAATTACATTTTTCAACCCGACTTTGGGGGCCCGTATCTCGGGGCCACTTGGCGCTAGGAACCCCAAATTTGGATATGTTGTAGTCCTAGTTCCACTGGGTTTGCACACCAAAAATGGGGCTCCTAGCACCAAGTGCTTGACTTGAGTATAAGCCGAGGGGGGCACTTTCAGCACAAAAAAAGTGCTGAAAAACTCGGGCTTATACTCGAGTATACACGGTAAGCCAATTTTAGTCCTGTAAGGACATAGGGGCTGGCAAGAGGCACAGAGGAGGACCAGGAACCGACACTCCTGGAAGTCACATGCCATAGACTATAATTGCTTGAAGAGACCATTGACCATTGCATCTTCTCTTGGAGGAGCCGAGCTTTGCATTAAAATGGTCACCAAAGGAGTTTAGAGAACTGCGGTATGTCCGTTTGTCCATTGCGTCCGACATCTTTAATTGGCCGTTTTTGGATGCAGGAAGCTCCATCGTCCCAACATTAACAGGCTCACCCCACCCCCACCAAGAAATGATCAATCGATATGGCATTTCAGCCGGCATTGGAGAGCTGGCCCCTCCCCCTCTCCCCACCCCATTTCAAACCGTCATGAATCTTTTTACCATCTGCGGCTGGGATTCCAGGCTGCGTTTTATCCGCCCCACACCAGAAGCTTTAAACAAACATTGCGTTTTTCCCGCCCCCCGGATTGAAAGGGCAGGGTTAGGTACACACAACAATCAGAAATAAAAAAAGGGTTAACAGGGGCAGTCAGAGCACCTGGATGTGTCATACCAGGAGCAGAGGCAAATTTTCGGGGATTATCTGAACCCTCACCCCCAATGTAATCAAGTCCTGAAACAAAAAAAAAGGGAAGAAAGAAAACAAAATCAGATTGAGTTGAAGTGTAGAACGTTCCCGAAATTTTCCTTTCCCCCCCCCAGGTGGGAAATACCCGATCTCCCCAAACCCAGGAATGAAAACTGAACCGGGGGACCTTCCAAAATTTCACCTGTGACCCCCCCATAACGACTGCTGGGGCCTCAAAATGGAAGAACTCCAAACCACTCAACAGAAAAAGGAACCCATGCTTTGCCCATGGGTTTTCATTTACAAAATACACGGCTTCTCCTCCTCACTTCTCGCAAACAGCAATGAAGGAATGGGAAGTACAAGGCGGACCTGTTATCATCTTGCACTGGCAAAGCACAGGTTCACTTTAAATGGAAGGAGGTGGGTTCAATGGGAATACATCTTGTTTAGCGATCCACAATTGCCTGTCTATTCAAGCGAATGCCCCTGTGAACCTCAGTAGACCATTGGGGGCTCGTCCGGGATACGAACCTGGGGCTTTTCGCAACCAAAGAATGGTCTTATCTATCCTTCAGGGAAATATTTGACTGCACCTACAAAATTCAAATTTTTAGAGACACTATGAACCTTGCATGTTTCAAGATCCATGGAGGAAGGAGAGGACGGAAAGCACTAGACAGACAAGTACAAGGTGGTCAGGGTTGGGCTTCAAAGAGGTCTTGAATAGACAAGGTGATGGTGTCTCAAAAATTAGATTTTTGTATCGACCATAACATTTTTCTTTTTTTGTTTTTGAAGGACACAGCTGAATCAGAAGACCATTTGCTGTTCTAAAGCAGAGATCTCCAAACTTTCCAAGCAAAGACTTTAATGTTGTTTAGACCTTAGGTGGGCCGGACAGTGGCAGTAGAAAATGCGCCAGCGGGAGGAACAGTGTCCCGAGTCCCCGGCGCCAGCGGGAGGAACAGTGTCCCGAGTCCCCGGCGCCAGCGGGAGGAACAGTGTCCCGAGTCCCCGGCGCCAGCGGGAGGAACAGTGTCCCGAGTCCCCGGCGCCAGCGGGAGGAACAGTGTCCCGAGTCCCCGGCGCCAGCGGGAGGAACAGTGTCCCGAGTCCCCGGCGCCAGCGGGAGGAACAGTGTCCCGAGTCCCCGGCGTCAGCGGGAGGAACAGTGTCCCGAGTCCCCGGCGTCAGCGGGAGGAACAGTGTCCCGAGTCCCCGGCGTCAGCGGGAGGAACAGTGTCCCGAGTCCCCGGCGTCAGCGGGAGGAACAGTGTCCCGAGTCCCCGGCGTCAGCGGGAGGAACAGTGTCCCGAGTCCCCGGCGTCAGCGGGAGGAACAGTGTCCCGAGTCCCCGGCGTCAGCGGGAGGAACAGTGTCCCGAGTCCCCGGCGTCATTTTTGCTTTTGGTATGAGAGTTTCCTCGTTCAAATCCCGGATGAGTCCCCAATGGTCTACTGATTTAGCAGTGTCCTTCAATGAACAAATTATTAAGGTTTTTTTTTTTTCTAACATACCTGAAGTTCTGCCTAATGTAACGTATCCTACTGCTACTGATTTTGATGTACTAAACTATGCAACATATACCACGTTATGTTTTTTTGATCAGTATAGCAAGCAATTTTGCTTCAATGTGCTGATCTCTCAAGGGAAGCCTGACTGAAATCATAATACTATGTAGCCAACTATCTCAGGAGATATCACCTTCATCAGGACTATATAAAGCCACAATGGAGGAAAACCTAGTGTCGGGATCTTACTGCCATCTGTGTCTCTGTCAGAGATAGTCGCCTATTTGTCCTGGTGGACCTGGGTCACCAGGACAATAAGTGAACAAATCAAAGTTGTGAGTTGAAAGAGAGGGAATGCCGTCTTGTACAGGTGAGGGTATTTCCCGTCTCGTTGCAGAGATGTTCTCTCATTCTCAAGATTTGCACTTGGGAATCTCTGAACAATTCTATCTGGGCACGACTGTGCTTAGCCCCACTTGTCTGCCATAGAGATGGTTCTATGGAGGACTGGGGGTATTGTCATAAGTTCTAAATCCTAACAGAAACACCCCCCCAGGGGACCAAATAAATGAAGCATGACAGTGCTCGTCTCTGGCAACGGGAGCGTGCAAGTACACATGAGTACCGTCATTCACAACAGCAGAGGGCTGGTCACCGCGATTCTCCTGTGTATGAATTCACGGGGAACACATACACAGGGTTGTCAAGGGAACATTGGAAATAAAGCAGAACAGGGATGATCTGGGGATTAGCTAAGGTGGGGGAGGGGGGCAGTGTCTAGAGCGCTGTGTTGTAGCTGCCTCAAAGAAACACCCATAAATTGGGCTTCAGCCTGGGGTGGAGCCAAAACCATAAACAAAGATGTACTTTTATTGCACAACGTGGCCAATGATCAGAACCAGCACCATGCACTTGGTACCCTTGAGGAGGCCACAACAGCAGAGGGCTGGTCACCGTGATTTTCCTGCGTATGAGTTCACAGGGAACACATACACAGGGTTGTCAACGGAACATTGGAAATAAAGCAGAACAGGGGTGATCTGGGGATTAGCTAAGGTGGGGACAGAGCGGGCTGTGCTGTAGCTGCCTCAAAGAAACACCCATAAATTGGGCTTCAGCCTGGGGTGGAGCCAAAACCATTAACAAAGATGTACTTTTATTGCACAACGTGGCCAATGATCAGAACCAGCTCCATGCACTTGGTACCCTTTAGGAGGCCACAACATTTTGGAAATTAGGCGATACCAACACCGGAGCATGTGACCAGTAGGGTCAGCTAGATGCCCAGTAGGGTCAGCTAGCACTCCACACAGAAGTGCCATGAGAACTCTGGCACAGCATCATAAGCTTCTGGGAACAGAGTCAGCAGATGTTTAATAGAACCCCCCCCCCCCACCCCCAGTGCAGAAAGTGGAGAACCCCAGTCACTTACTTGTTCCATCGTCGGGCTCAAAGTTAGCCGGGTTGCTCCACGTGTTGGTGTTGCCGTAACTGTCCTCATTGGTGGAAGGCTCAGCGTAGTCAGCAGGGTTGAAGATTCTGGAAGAGTCATGGAAAGCCATGGTAAGTGAAAAAAAAAAAATCATAGGAGGTGCCCAATGACTAAAATCGAACAAAAAAAAAAACAAGCAGATGAAAGGCCACGTACCCCATACCCTGCGCAGAGAAACGTCCACCTCTTCTTCCTGACCCCCCTGTGAATAGAAATAAAATATACTGTCCAAGGAAGACCACATTTCACCCAAAAGCACCCCACAAAATCTGTACTGAACAATAAAGATTGGTAAATTCAAAAACAGCAGAGAGGTCTACAGAAGGTGTCCGTGTGGCCAAATTGGAGAACACCCCATACATTTACCTCTGCCTCTTCCACGACCGCGGCGTCCTCTCTCTGTGCCTCTCCCAGAGGAGCCACCGCTTTTGCCCCCTTCTAATCCGTTTTCCTGTGCCCGAACTGGAAGATAAAAAAAATAATTTAGTATGGGCTACACATAACAAGCAATACCTACAGAATCATTAACCGTATCCAATCGCCTTCCTGCGCTGCCCGTTGTAACCACAAAAGGGGAATGGACCACGGGCAGCATGCAGCAGCAGCGATGCTCGACCCCCCCCCCCCCCTCAAAACCCGCCACTTACACTCCCTCCCGCGGCTGGATCCCCGGCCTCTCCTGGGTGCGCCGCCACGCCTGCGGCTGAAGTCTCGCTCTCTGTCTTTGTTCTCGCGCGTTTCCTCGGGCTCTGTGGGTCCTGCTTCCTTCTGTCCGGACACTCCCTTCTTCTTCCCCACCATCTCCCAGGAGTGCTGCAAAAAAACAAAAAAGAGAACAAACATTTATCGATTAGAATAGAAAATTTGAAAGGATCAATTTCCCAAAATTATTTGATTAACACCAACGTCCGTTTATATTGAAAAGAGATCCTAACGGGGAATAGATGGGAATATTTGGAAATGTTTTGCATTAAAATTTGTATTTTTAACTTTTGTATTCTTATTTATCCGACAAGAATATATATATATATATGCATGTTCCCAAAGAAGGCGAAACACGCATAACAAAATAGTGCAGAATTCTTTTGCATGGAAGAAGTGTATTATCATATACCTGTTTCTTTCATGTATTTGTGTTACAATAAATATATTTTTTTAATTATAACTATTGTTGATAAGTATATGTATAGCACCCAGAAAGTCCCATCAATTGCCCATTAGGGGCTCACTTTCTCGATTAGAGTTACCAGAGATACGAATGAAACAAGTGAGACAGACAGTACATAGGATAACATGGGAATCAGGAGAGAGCGAGCGAGCTAGAGAGAGAGCGCGCGAGCTAGAGAGAGAGAGAGAGAGAGAGAGAGAGAGAGAGAGAGAGAGAGAGCGAGCTAGAGAGAGAGAGAGAGGAGAGAGAGAGAGAGCGAGCTAGAGAGAGAGAGAGAGAGCGAGATAGAGAGAGAGAGAGAGAGAGAGAGAGAGAGAGAGAGAGAGAGAGAGAGAGAGAGCTAGAGAGAGAGAGAGAGCGAGAGCGAGCTAGAGAGAGAGAGAGCGAGCTAGAGAGAGAGAGAGAGAGAGCGAGCTAGAGAGAGAGAGCGAGCTAGAGAGAGAGAGAGAGAGAGCGAGCTAGAGAGAGAGAGAGAGAGAGAGCGAGATAGAGAGAGAGAGAGAGAGCGAGCGAGAGAGCTAGAGAGAGAGAGAGCTAGAGAGAGAGAGAGAGCGAGAGAGAGAGAGAGCGAGCTAGAGAGAGAGAGAGCGAGCGAGAGAGAGAGAGAGAGAGCTAGAGAGAGAGAGAGAGCGAGATAGAGAGAGAGAGAGAGAGAGCTAGAGAGAGAGAGAGAGAGAGAGAGAGAGCGAGCGAGCGAGCTAGAGAGAGAGAGAGAGAGAGAGCGAGCGAGCTAGAGAGAGAGAGAGAGAGCGCGAGCGCGAGCTAGAGAGAGAGAGCGAGCGCGAGCTAGAGAGAGAGAGCGAGCGCGAGCTAGAGAGAGAGAGAGCGAGCGCGAGCTAGAGAGAGCGAGCGAGCGCGAGCTAGAGAGAGCGAGCGCGAGCTAGAGAGAGAGAGCGAGCGCGAGCTAGAGAGAGAGAGCGAGCGCGAGCTAGAGAGAGAGAGAGCGAGCGCGAGCTAGAGAGAGAGAGCGAGCGCGAGCTAGAGAGAGAGCGAGCGCGAGCTAGAGAGAGAGAGCGAGCGCGAGCTAGAGAGAGAGAGCGAGCTAGAGAGAGAGAGCGAGCGAGAGAGAGAGAGAGAGAGCTAGAGAGAGCGAGCGAGCGCGAGAGAGAGAGCGAGAGCGAGAGAGAGCGAGCGCGAGAGAGAGAGCGAGCGCGCGAGAGAGAGAGCGAGCGCGAGAGAGAGAGAGAGCGAGCTAGAGAGAGAGCGAGCGCGAGCTAGAGAGAGAGAGCTAGAGAGAGAGCGAGCGCGAGCTAGAGAGAGAGAGCGAGCGCGAGCTAGAGAGAGAGAGCGAGCGCGAGCTAGAGAGAGAGCGAGCGCGAGCTAGAGAGAGAGCGAGCGCGAGCTAGAGAGAGAGAGAGCGCGAGCTAGAGAGAGAGAGCGCGAGCTAGAGAGAGACACAAAAAGGGAGAAAGAAAGAAAATCAGGCAGAGCCGGTGAAGCCGGTCACGGCGTCACTCACAGTGTCTGGGTTCCCCTCCAGTAAGACATTAATGGCTCTGTTGACGTCTCCATTGCAGTCGTGAAGTGCGATTACACATTCGTCTTGATTCTTTCCTGTGATGTCAATCAACTGAGGTGCAAGAAGGAATACAATAAGTCAGTAAACCAAAAAAATAAATAAAATCATTAAAATCCCCTTTTCTAACCCCGGGGGAGGCAACCTTTCAGAGGTGGAGATCTACGTGAACAACATGAAAGATCATCAGGGTTTGGCGCCCTATTCCTAGCCTACCTTAACCACTTGCCGACCGCTGTGCGCCGATATACATCGGCAGAATGGTAGCAGTGGGCAAATGGGCTTCACTGCATGTCCAACTTTAATTGGCGTGGTTTGCTGGGCGTGCGTGCACCCGTCGCGTACAGAGTGACCGTGCCCGCGGGACCCGATGTCCGCCGGTCTCCCGGCAATCGTGTCACGAAGCCGCAGAGCGGGGAGGTGCCTATGTAAACGTTCCCCGTTCTGCCTAGTGACACGACAGATCACTGCTCCCTGTCATCGGGAGCGGTGATCGCTGTCATGTGAGTAGTAAGCCCCCCCACCCACCGTTAGAATCACTCCCTAGGACACACTTAACCCCCTTCAGCACCCCCTAGTGTTTAACCCCTTTCCCTGCCATTTACACAGTTCTTCTGCCATGTGACAGCACAGGTAGCCGCTCCCACTTCATGCTCTATAACGATGTCCGCCTTTCCCTCCCCCAAAGCCTTCTGGGACGCACACAGGTCCCGGAAGACTGCGGGACCATTCAGAAAGCGCAGCAGTGCCGATATGACTGGATCCCTGGACAGGCAAGTATCCTTATATTTTTTTTTTTTAAAAAGCCAGCAGCTACAGTATTTGTAATACTAATTTTTGGAGCTCCTCTTTAACACAGTTTACTACCCTTCGGTTATGAACGAAGGCAGTGAGTGATCGGTCCCGACCGCTGTGTTCTTTCAGAAAAGGAAGGGGCTGGTAAATGTGTCCTTTACTGCCCCCTCCCCCCCCCTTTGCACTGCTTTAAATCCTGCAACGATCCCCTGCAGCAGAGGGGTTGGGGAGCACACAGGGGCCCCCGGGCAGAAAGAGGAATGGTAGGTGCAGCATTGACTGGAAACGACCCCCCCCTGAATTCCCCCCCCCCCCCCCCTGTATTTCCCTCCGGGGAGGGAGAAGAGGAGAAGCCAGCTTTTGCATTAGGGAAAATATAGAGAATCAGTTCCAGTGAAGTGCTGCACCCACCGCCTCTCCTGGTCCAGGTCCCCCTTCTTTCTGCCCCGGGAACCATGGTAGCAAAGCAACCCCCCCCCCCCCCCCCCCCCCGCATCGTATAAACCCCCTCCCCGGCCTCACCTGTTTGACACTCTCCTCAAAGTCTGCATCGTTCTGATCGGAAATCATCTGTGCCAGTCTGATCTGCTCTGCGGTGGCCTGAAAGCAAAATTAAAAAAAGAGAACAAAGCCATGAAATAAGAAACAAAACAAAAACAGAACAAAAAAATAAATGCCGCCTGTGGACAGCAGGGGGCGCGTTGAACGCGGTGTCCACCGGGGGGTGCCGTCATACCTGTGGCCTCTGCTTGTGTTGTGTCTGAGTTGGTGTCTGTGTCTGTTCCCAGTTGCCCCGGGTACGATTTGTCGCCACCGAGGTCATCATTTACAGTATATACAAATAACAGTATTTACAAATTACAACTCTGCGGAGACAAAAAATAAATAAAAATCAGAGACTTTTCTTCAATCCCGGCGATCAGCGACATTTCCCCCCACCAGCGATCACCTCCCTCCGCATTCTTTATGGAAAGTTTCCCCAACGGCCAAAAAAATTTTATAAAAAATTCTCTGCTTTGCAACCATGGCAACAGTACTCAATATCTGTCTCTCCGGCTCCTGTAATTATCTCTCTGTCTTTGTGAAGTCTGAATAGAGCTGGGGGTCAAATTACAAGCATTCCCCGTCCCCAGGTGACCCGATCATTGGGGCAAAAAAAACAAAACCGTAGCCATATAGAGTCACCCTGTGAAAGAAGAAGCAGATTCCTTACCTGTCCGGCGATTAAATTCTTCAATGTCTACATACAGAAATCTCAAACTGGCCGCCCTCCAGCTGTTGCAAAACTACAAGTCCCATCATGCCTCTGCCTGAGGGAGTCGTGCTTGTAAAGGTCAGTCTTGCAATGCCTCATGGGACTTGTAGTTTTGCAACAGCTGGTGGGCAGCCAGTATGAGACCCCCTGCTCTAGAAGGAGCTACCTGACACTTCCGGGTGTGTCCCTGCCCGGACTTCCTCCCCGAGCCCCAAGTAATTCCAGGACACAATAGGAATTTTTTTTTTGGGGTGGGTGATATGGGGGGGGGGGGGGGAGAGCCGGTGATATCGGGGGGGGAGGAGCCGGTGATATTGGGGGGGGAGAAGAGCCGGTGATATTGGGGGGGGGGGAGAAGAGCCGGTGATATTGGGGGGGGGGGAGAAGAGCCAGTGATATTGGGGGGGGGGGGAAGAGCCGGTGATATTGGGGGGGGGGGGGAAGAGCCGGTGATATTGGGGGGGGGGGAAGAGCCGGTGATATTGGGGGGGGGGGGGGGCCTGGGGGGGGGGAGCGCCGGTGATATGTGGGGGTAACCGCGTTGGGGGGGGGACGGGTAATAGGGGGAGAAGAGCCGGTGATGATATGGGGGGGGGGGAGAAGAGCCGGTGCGGGGGGAGAAGGAGCCAGGGGATATGGGGGGGGGGAGAAGGAGCCGGTGATAGGGTGAGGGGGGGGGGGGAGGGGTCGATAATGGGGGGGGGAGAGCCGGTGGGGGATGGTGGATATTGGGGGGGGGAAGAGCCGGTGATATTGGGGGGGGGGGTGGGGGGGGAGGGCAGGCCGGTGATATTGGGGGGGGGGAGAGCGGTGATATTGGGGGGGGGGGGAGAAGCCGGGGGGGATGAGCCGGTGATGGGGGGGGGGGGGGGAGAGCCGGTGATATTGGGGGGGGGGAGAGGGGGGGGGGGGCGGGATGGGGGGACCTCGCGAGCGGACTGGGGGTGATATTGGGGGGGGGGGGGGGGAGTGGAGAGGGAGGTGGGAGGGGGGGGGTGGGAGAGCCAAGTGATATTGGGGGGGGGGGGAGAGCCGGTGATATTGGGGGGGGGGAGAGCCGGTGATATTGGGGGGGGGGAGAGCCGGTGATATGGGGGGGGGGGGAGAGCCGGTGATATGGGGGGGGGGAGAGCCGGTGATATGGGGGGGGGGGGGAGAGCCGGTGATATGGGGGGGGGGGGGGGGAGAGCCGGTGATATGGGGGGGGGGGGGGGAGAAACAACTTACAAAGTTTGCAGTTTGTTCTCTATGCCCCTCGCTCATCCGCACTCGCTCTGCTCTTCACGCCGCAGCTGAAGTGGAAAAACTTTAACCCCCTCTGCGCCGGCGCCTCCCGGTCCTTTAACCACTTCCCTACCGGGGCCTATTCTGGCACTTCTCTCCTTCATGGAAAAATCACAACATTTTGCTAGAAAATTACTCAGAACCCCCACACATTATATATGATTTTTTTTTAGCAGACACCCTAGGGAATAAAATGGCAGTCATTGCAACTTTTTATCTCACACGGTATTTGCGCAATCATTTTTCAAACGCCTTTTTTTTTTTTAAACGGTTTCATGAATTAAAAAATAACAAAACCGTAAAGTTAGCCCAATTTTTTATAGAATATGAAAGATGAAAATATGCAGAGTAAATAGATACCCAACATGTCACTCTTTAAAATTGCGCACAATCATGGAATGGCGCCAAACTTCGGTACTTAATCTCCATAGGTGACGCTTTACATTTTTTTTTTTTACAGGTTACCAGTTTAGAGTTACGAATTGTTGCTCCCGCTCTAACGCACGCGGGGCGATACCTCACCTGTGTGGTTTGAGCGGCGTTTACGTATGTGGGCGGGGCTTACATGTGCGTTCGCTTCTGAGCGCGAGCTGCCAGGGACAGGGGCGTTTTTAATTTTTTTTTTTTTTACACTTATAAATGTAGGCATCATTCAGATATCCGCACTCAATGTCATACGACCTCCTTGGTATTGAAGTGCTTGAGAGGCTTCAGAATTTTACCACAAAAAAATGGGAAAAACTTATTGACTCGAATATAAGCCTAGGATGAGAAATGCGCAGCTACTGTAAGTGGAAAAGAGGGTCAGCAATGCCCATTTGCAGCCTCACTGTGCCCATTGGCAGCCATAGGTCCCCCAAACTTCAAACTTAGTAGTTAAGGGTTCCTAAATGCCCCCCTATCTCCAGTCTCTGGACTCAAAGGGTCCCGAAATGACATTGCTGCAGATGGACACAGTTGACCGACTTTGGGGCCCCATATCTCGGGGCCACTTGGTGCTAGGAACCCCAAATATGGTGTGCAAACCCAGTTGAACCAACACTACAACATATCCAAAAATGGGGTTTTTAGCACCAAGTGGCCCCGAAATATGGCGCCCCAAATTCGGTTCGGAAAATGTCAAGCACTTTTCTGCAGCAGAGAATGACATTTTCCGAACCGACTTTGGGGCCCCGTATCTCGGGGCACTTGGTGCTAGGAACCCCATCTTTGCATATGTTGTAGTGCTAGTTCCCCTGTGTCTGCACACTAAATTTGTAAGTGGAAAAGAGGGTCAACAATGCCCATTTGCTGCCTCACTGTGCCCATTTGCTGCCATAGGTCCCCCAAACTTCAAACTTAGTAGTCAAAGGTTCCTAAAGGCCCCCTATCTGCAGCCAACATTTGGGGTCTCTGAACCCAAAGGGTCCCAAAATGACATTGCTGCAGATGGACACAGTTGACCGAATTTGGGGCCCCGTATCTCGGGGCCACTTGGTGCTAGGAACCCCGTCTTTGGATATGTTGTAGTGCTAGGTCCACTGGGTTTGCACACCAAATTGGGGTTCCTAGCACCAAGTGGCCCCGGGATATGGGGCCCTCAAATTTTGGTCGGAAAATTGAATTTTCTGCTGCAGAAAAGTGCTTGACTCGAGTATAAGCCGATGAAAAAACAAAAACAACAAAAAAAAAATGTGCCGAAAAACTCGGCTTATACTCGAGTATATCATTTTCTAAAATCCCTTTTATTCCTATTACATGTAAACATCCCGTGTAATAGATATAAGGGGTGACGGGTCCTCTTTATGGGGAGATCTATAAGACCCCCAAATCTCTATATCTTTAAAAGAAAAGATGGAATGGGGGGGGGGGGACTTTAAAAAATAAAAGCCCCCCCCCCGTATCCCTCCTTTGCTTTTAAAGATAGAGAGATTTGGGGGTCTTATAGATCTCCCCATAAAGAGGACCCGTCACCCCTTATTTCTATTACACGGGATGTTTACATGTAAGAGGAATAAAAGTAAACAAAAAAAAATAATAATAAAAAGGGACAGTGTAAATTATTATATGTATAATAATTATATTAAGGACATATATATTAATAATTACTCCCTTAATAATTTATATGTAAAAAAAAAAAAAAAAAATAACTTATAGCGCCCCCATCCCTCCGTACTCGCGCGCAGAAGTGAACAGAGAAAGTCGCGCACGCAAACAGCGTTTGTACCACGCACGTGAGGTATCGCCGCAAACAGAGCGAGAGCAATAATTCTAGCACTAGACCTCCTCTGCGACTCCAATCTGGTAACCTGTGAAAGGCGTTTAAAACGTTCACCTATGGCGATTTTTTAAGTACTGTACTTTTGTCGCCAATTCCACGAACGTGCGCAATTTTAGAGCGTGACATGTCACCTTTCACATTATATATATATAAAAAAAAATATTAGATTATATATTGCGTTATTTATTTTTTTTATTCATTAAAGTAAATTTTTTCCAAAAAAAAAAAAAGTGCGACATTAAAAAAATGACCGCCATTTTATTCTCTAGGGTCTTTGCTATAAAAAAAAAGTGCAATGTTTGGGGGTTCGGAGTAATTTTCTAGCAAAAAATACTGATTTAAACGTGTAAAAAAAAAAAAAAAAAAGGCGGGGTCAAGCAAGTGGCGAATACAACGCAGTTTGAAGATGAAACTGAACGGCGGTCGGATGTGTCGTCAGAATTGCGGGGTGATCAGACACCGCACAGCGTGTCTCCCCATCCCCCCCCCCTCCGTCCACCCGACCTCTGAGATGTGACATGAAGGGTCCCAGCAGCTGCAGGACACAGAATGGGGGGGGGTCTTCTGACACTTGACGCTATTTAGGGAAATAAACCGTCTCTCATCGTAAACTGCGCAGGGAGGACGCCGCCGCCCCCCCCCCCCCCCCACGCCGGAAAGGACCGGAATATCCGCCGCAATTTGTAGCCGAGATTTCCCATCATTACAGGAAGATCTCCGTCTTCTTCAATCCACAAAGGTGGAATCATTTTGCAACATTTGTAACTAAAAAGTAACAATTTATAAAGACATTCCGTTCTCATTTCAACAAACTTTACGCAGATAAAACGGACACCCGACAATCCCATTCTAATCAACGCCATTTCTTTTATTTTACTTTTTTTTTTTCTTCCCGATAAACCAAAAAGACTCACAAAATACAACAAACCCCTTTAGCCCCGGAAGGATTTACCCCTCCCCCCCATGGTTTTTTTTTTCCGATACGGCACTGCGCTACCTTGACTAATAGTTGCGCGGTCGTGCGACGCTGTACACAAATAAAATGTATGTCTCCCCCCCCCCCCACAAATAGAGATTTCTTTTGGTGGTATTTGGTCACCTCTGACATTTTTTAAGCTATAAACAAAATAAAAACGATTTTGAAAAATATATATATATTTTTTTTTTTTTTTTTTTTTTAATGGATGATTTATATCAGAAAGTAAAAAAAAATATTAATTATATATATATATGTATAAAAATTTATATTTTTTTTATACTTTCTGATATAAATCATCCATTAAAAAATATAATATAAATAAAATATATAAATTAAAAAAAATAAATATATATATTTTAAATTTATATATTTTATTTATATTTTTTTTTTAATGGATGATTTATATCAGAAAGTAAAAAACAATTTATATATATATATAAAAATGTATATATATTTTTTTTACTTTCTGATATAAATCATCCATTAAAAAATATAATATAAATAAAATATATAAAAATATATATATATATATATATATATATTTTTTTTTTTTAATGGATGATTTATATCAGAAAGTAAAAAAAAAAAAGAAAATATGATTTTTATATATATATATATATATATATATATATATATATATATATATTATATATATATAAAAAAATTCATATATTTTCTTTTTTTTTTTTTTACTTTCTGATATAAATCATCCATTAAAAAAAAAAAAAAAAAAAAAACGGAAAAGAATTTAAATCAAATTTAGGCCAATCTGTATTCTGCTATATATTTTTGTTTAAAATAAAATCGCGTATATTGATTGGTTTGCGCAAACGTTATAACGTTTACAAACTATGGGGTAGATTTATGGATTTTTATTTATTTTTTACTAGTAATCAGCGATTTTTAGATTTTAGCGAGACTGCAACATTGTGGGAGACAACTCTAACACAAGTGACAATATTTGAGGCACCAGCGGGACAAATATGCACTGTCACTGTACTAATGACACTGGCAGGAAAGGGGTTAACATCAGAGGCAATAAAAGGGTTAAATTTGCTGTGTGTGGGGGAGGTGCTTTGAGGGGGGGGGGGGAGGCAGAGATCTGTGTTCCTGCTTAGCAGAAAACACAAGATCTCCATCTTCCCCTCTCACAGAACGGTGATCTGCCTTGTTTACATAGACCGCCTCTCTCAGGAACGATCGCTGGGTGCCAGTGGACATTGGATCCGCTGATTGGCTCCTACTGTGTCCAATCACAGCGTGAGCAGGCACACGTGACTCCGACCCCCCCCCCCCCCAAAAAAAATGGCACTCTGCCTTGTTTACATAGGCAGACCACCGTTTTGCCTCTTTCAGGAACAATCGCTGGGTGCCAGTGGATATCGGGCCTGTCGGACACCCACTGATTGGTTCCCGCTGTGTCCAATCACAGCGTAAGAAAGGCACACATGCCCCTGACCCCCCAAAAAAAAATGGTGATCTGCCTTGCTTACATAGGCAGGCTGCCATACTGTCTGCCTTGGAAACGATCGGCAGGTGCCCCGGACCCGCTGATTGTCTCCCGCTGTGCCCAATCACAGCAGGGGCGGGGCGTCGGCGGCAGCGCATTCATGCCGCTGACCTGTGTTTTTTTTTTAAAGGCAATCTGCCTTGTTTACATAGACAGACCACCGTTCTGTCTGCCTTGGGAACAATGGGCGGGTCCCGGAAGACAACAGGTCCGCGGGACCCGCCGATTGTCTCCCGGTGTGCCCAACCACTGCGGGAGAGGGGCACCGGCGTGCCCCTGACCTAGAAAAAAATGAACGCCAATCTTCCTTGTTTACATAGACAGACCGCCGTTCTGTCTGCCTTGGGAATGATCGGAGAGGTCCGCCGGACCCGCCGATTCCAATCACAGAGGGAGGGGGACGCGGGCGGCGTGCAAGCCCACCCCCGACCCGAAAAAAAAGGTACAGGTACGCGATTTCACACCGGAGCGCCGCAGTATATATTATGTATACATAAGGAATGTAATAAAATGGGAAACGTTTTATTTAAAAATGTTGATGTGGAAAACACCAGGAAACTCCCCTCTAGTCAAATTCCCCGTACCATGTGACTACAAAGGGAAGGTGGCTCCTCCCCCCACATGGACCATAGTTAGGACTGGTGATCAGCACAGCATCCTCCCCCAAGTACCAGTGACCCCCCCCCCCCCCCCCCACCAACCAAGGAAACAACAGCATGGGATGGAGAGGGGGGCCCCCCAACAAGTGGTCACTGCCCCCCCCCCCCCAAGGTCGGGATTGTAATCAGATGGTGGATAGAAAACAATGTAACAAATCTACACAAGTGATACATCTTATACTTTTATTGGTGTTTACATCCCGAATATTCCCCTCCTTCCTGTCAAATTCCCCAACCCCCCCAGGTGAAATAAAGCCCCCCCCCTCCCACGATTAAATAGAACTGGCACCCCCCCTTCCTAGGATTATATACTAGCCTCCCGGGGGCTGCATAAAAGGCCCTCCCCCCTTTACCGGGGGTTATAAAGAGTCCCCCCGCCTTTTGTCGTTATACAGGGTGCGCCCCCCTTAACCGGGGGTGTTATACAGGGTGCGCCCCCCTTAACCGGGGGTGTTATACAGGGTGCGCCCCCCTTAACCGGGGGGGTGGTTATACAGGGTGCGCCCCCCTTAACCGGGGGGGGTTATACAGGGTGCGCCCCCCGGGGGGGGGGTTAACCGGGGGGAAAAAATAAAAAAAAAAATAAAATAACCAAAAACAAATAAGCGCTAAAAGCAACAAAAAAAACAACAAAACAAGCCCAGGTGCACCCCCATAACAGGGTGCGCCCCCCCCCACCCCCCCTTAAACGGGGGGGGGGTGGCCCCTCCCTCACCGGGGGGGTTAATACACCAGGTCCACACCACCCCTAACAGGGCGGGGTATACCGGGTACCTTAGGGGGGGGGGGGGTTAACGGGGGGGGTTTATACAGGGTGCGCCCCCTTAACCGGGGGGGTTATACAGGGTGCGCCCCCCCTTAAACCGGGGGGGTTATACAGGGTGCGCCCCCCCCTTCTAACCATCGGACCCAAACCCATTTATACAGGGGGTGGGGGGGGTTATACAGGGTGCGCCCCCCTTAACCGGGGGGGGGGGTTATACAGGGTGCGCCCCCCACTTAACCGGGGGGGGGTACTGTTTACAGGGTGCGCCCCCCTTAAAACCGGGGGGGTTATACAGGGTGCGCCCCCCTTAACCGGGGGGGGGGGGGGGTGTTATACAGGGTGCGCCCCCCTTAACCGGGGGGTTATACAGGGTGCGCCCCCCTTAACCGGGGGGGGTTATACAGGGTGCGCCCCCCTTAACCGGGGGGGGTTATACAGGGTGCGCCCCCCTTAACCGGGGGGGGTTATACAGGGTGCGCCCCCCTTAACCGGGGGGTTATACAGGGTGCGCCCCCCTTAACCGGGGGGGTTATACAGGGTGCGCCCCCCTTAACCGGGGGGGTTATACAGGGTGCGCCCCCCTTAACCGGGGGGGTTATACAGGGTGCGCCCCCCTTAACCGGGGGGGTTATACAGGGTGCGCCCCCCTTAACCGGGGGGGTTATACAGGGTGCGCCCCCCTTAACCGGGGGGGTTATACAGGGTGCGCCCCCCTTAACCGGGGGGGTTATACAGGGTGCGCCCCCCTTAACCGGGGGGGTTATACAGGGTGCGCCCCCCTTAACCGGGGGGGGTTATACAGGGTGCGCCCCCGTTAACCGGGGGGGGGGTTATACAGGGTGCGCCCCCCTTAACCGGGGGGGGGGGTTATACAGGGTGCCCCCCCTTAACCGGGGGGGGGTTATACAGGGTGCGCCCCCCTTAACCGGGGGGGGGTTATACAGGGTGCGCCCCCCTTAACCGGGGGGGGGTTATACAGGGTGCGCCCCCCTTAACCGGGGGGGGGGGGGGGGGGTTATACAGGGTGCGCCCCCCTTAACCGGGGGGGGTTATACAGGGTGCGCCCCCCTTAACCGGGGGGGGGGGGGGTTATACAGGGTGCGCCCCCCTTAACCGGGGGGGGGGGGTTATACAGGGTGCGCCCCCCTTAACCGGGGGGGGGGGGGTTATACAGGGTGCGCCCCCCTTAACCGGGGGGGGGGGTTATACAGGGTGCGCCCCCCTTAACCGGGGGGGGGGTTATACAGGGTGCGCCCCCCTTAACCGGGGGGGGGGGGGTTATACAGGGTGCGCCCCCTTAACCGGGGGGGGGGTTATACAGGGTGCGCCCCCCTTAACCGGGGGGGGGGGGGGTTATACAGGGTGCGCCCCCCTTAACCGGGGGGGGGGGGGGGGGGGTTATACAGGGTGCGCCCCCCTTAACGGGGGGGGGGGGGGGGGGGGGGGTTATACAGGGTGCGCCCCCCTTAACCGGGGGGGGGGGTTATACAGGGTGCGCCCCTTAACGGGGGGGGGGGGGGGGGGGTTATACAGGGTGCGCCCCCCTTAACGGGGGGGGGGGGGGTGGTTATACAGGGTGCGCCCCCCTTAACCGGGGGGGGGGGGGGGTTATACAGGGTGCGCCCCCCTTAACCGGGGGGGGGGGGGTTATACAGGGTGCGCCCCCCTTAACCGGGGGGGGGGGGTTATACAGGGTGCGCCCTCCTTAACCGGGGGGGTTATACTGGGTGCGCCCCCCTTACCCAGGGGGGGGGGGGTTACATACAGGTGTGCCCCCTTATATAAGCCCCCCTCCTCTGGGATAATACAGAGATGACCTCCCTCCTCCACACGATTAGATATGGGCTCCTCAGGTCGGAAGGCCTGATGGGGGTGACCCATCTCCCCGGATACTTTAGCTCGGAGCCCCCCGCGGATATATAAAGTTTCCCTCCCCGGTTGGTTATCACCCCCCACATGGAGCCGCTGCTCCCCAGTACACACAGAGCATCCCATCCCCCTCAGAAAATGATTCCAGGCCCACCGATCATTCCTGACCACCCACCCCCGGGTACGGTGCGAGGTGCCCGGCATGACTTCCCAGGCGAGCCCGAGGCTTCGTGGCCCCCACTAGGCCGCAGTGCGGAAGAGGCCAAGGCCGCCCCGGGAAGTCCCAGCCCGCTCCCCGCCGCCTCCTGTCCGAGCCCCCGTGCCCTCCGCCCGCTCCCATCCTTCCCTCTCCCACCCCGGGTCCCCCCGCTTCCCATCACCGGACAAGCCGGCCGAGCTCCGTCCTTACCTGCGGCTCCTCCGCTCTCTCACCACGTGACCTCCCTTCCGCCCCGCCCCCTCTCACGTACGCTTAGCCCCTGACGTCAGGGCGTGCTCTGCGTTCCACCGGAGTGGAGTGGGTGGAGACGTAGAGGGGCGGCGCTGCGTTCCACGCCTCGCTCCGGTTGGCTTGGGTGGGCGTGTCCTCTGAGAGAGGATGGTCATGTGATTGGAAGATGGAGAAAGTAGGGGGGAAGATGGCGCGCAACACCAGTAACTGGCTGTCCGGGGTGAATGTGGTCCTGGTGATGGCCTATGGCAGCCTGGTGAGGAGACATGAGGGCCACAGGGGCCCCTAATACACTTTATAACATCCAAGCTCTAGCTGTCATGGGGCTCCTACAACTGAGGGGGAAACTTTGGGGGTTGCCAGGGATTGGAGGGCCACAGTGGGGTCTGTATAGAGGTTGGAGGGCCACAGTGGGGGCCGTATAGAGATTGAAGGGCCACAGCAGGCCCTTGAGTGCTGTATAGAGATTGGAGGGCCACAGCGGGGCCCTTGAGTGCTGTATAGAGATTGGAGAGCCACAGCGGGGCCCCTGAGGGCTGTATATAGATTGGAGACCCACAGCGGGGCCCCTGAGTGCTGTATAGAGGTTGGAGGGCCACAGTGGGGGCCCTGAGGGCTGTATAGAGATTGGAGAGCCACAGCGGGGCCCTTGAGTGCTGTATAGAAGTTGGAGGGCCACAGTGGGGCCCCTGAGGGGTGTATAGAGATTGGAGAGCCACAGCGGGGCCCCTGAGGGCTCTATATAGATTGGAGGGCCACAGCGGGGCCCCTGAGTGCTGTATAGAGGTTGGAGGGCCACAGTGGGGCCCCTGAGGGGTGTATAGAGGTTGGAGGGCCACAGTGGGGGCCCTGAGGGCTGTATAGAGATTGGAGAGCCACAGCGGGGCCCTTGAGTGCTGTATAGAAGTTGGAGGGCCACAGTGGGGCCCCTGAGGGGTGTATAGAGATTGGAGGGCCACAGTGGGGCCCCTGAGGGCTGTATGGAGATTTGGGGCCCCTGAGGGCTGTATAGAGATTGGAGGGCCACAGTGGGGCCCCTGAGGGCTGTATAGAGATTGGAGGGCCACAGTGGGGCCCCTGAGGGCTGTATAGAGGTTGGAGGGCCACAGTGGGGGCCCTGAGGGCTGTATGGAGATTTGGGGGCCCTGAGGGCTGTATAGAGATTGGAGGGCCACAGTGGGGGCCCTGAGGGCTGTATAGAGATTGGAGGGCCACAGTGGGGGCCCTGAGGGCTGTATAGAGATTGGAGGGCCACAGTGGGGGCCCTGAGGGCTGTATAGAGATTGGAGGGCTACAGTGGGGCCCCTGAGGGGTGTATAGAGATTGGAGGGCCACAGTGGGGCCCCAGAGGACTGTATAGAGGGCCACTGGTGATTGGAGGAGTCGATGAGATTACCGTAACAGGGGGAACGAGGAAGTCATTAAGATATGGGGGGCCACAGGAGCCCCAGGGAAGATAAACAAAGAAATCATTGAGATATCGGGGGCTACAGGGGCACCCCAGTGTAGTGTAACGGGGAGATAATTGAGATATGGGGTCCCAGTGTAGTGTAACTGGAAATTCATCAAGATATCGGGGCCCCAGGGGCCCCAGTGTAGTGTAGCTGGGAATTCCTCAATATATCGGGCCACAGGGCCCCCCAGTGTAGTGTAACGGGAAGATCATTGAGATATAGGGGCCCCAGTGTGGTGTAACTGGGAATTCATCAAGATATCGGGGGGGGGGCACAGGGGCGCCAGTGTAGTGTAACTGGGAAACCATTGAAATATAGGGGGCCCCAGTGTAGTGTAGCTGGGGAATACATTGAGATATGGGGGGCCACAGGAGCCCCAGAGAAGATAAAGAAATCATTGAGATATTGGGGCCACAGGGCCCCCCCCCCAGTGTAGTGTAGCTCGGAATTCATCAAGATATCGGGGCCCCAGTGTAGTGTAGCTGGGAAACCATTGAGATTTCAGGGGTCCCAGAGAAGATAAACAAAAGAAATCATTGGGATATTGGGGCCACAGGGGCGCCCCAGTGTAGTGTAGCTGGGAATTCATCAAGATATCGGGGGGGCCACAGGGGCCCCCAGTGTAGTGTAGCTGGGAATTCATCAAGATATCGGGGGGGCCACAGGGGCTCCCAGTGTAGTGTAGCTGGGAATTCATCAAGATATCGGGGGGGCCACAGGGGCCCCCAGTGTAGTTTGACTGGGAAACCATTGAAATATAGGGGGCCCCAGAGAAGATAAACGAGGAACTCATTGAGATATAGGGGCCCCCAGCGTAGTGTAGCTGGGAATTCATCAAGATATCGGGGGGGGGGCCCAGTGTATGGGAGGGGTGGGCTTCCCAGATGTGAAAGCCTACTACAGAGCGGCGCATCTCACCAGGCTGGTGGATTGGCACTGTCCCGCAGAGGCGAAACATTGGGGTGGCCGTGGAAGTTGAGGACTCCAATGACACGGGCGTGTTGGCCGTGGATCACATCGCCTCGCCCAAAGGCCCTCGTTGACCACCCTACGCTGGCCAGCACACTTCTGGTGGCCAGGGACGCCTTTTTCGACACTCCTCAGTGTCACCTCTACCCTCCCCTATGGTACCAGTACTTGGCAACCCGGACTTCCCCCCCGGCCTCCAGAACCCCCTGTTTTCAGCGTTTGGTCACGAGTGGTCGACTCCGTCTCTGTGACTTTGTGGGCCCCCGACGGCCGACTCTTTTCCCCCCTCTGCTGGGGTGTCTGCTGCGGACCCTCCGTTGGATTCCTGGAGTGGTATCCAACTACGCAACTTGTGGGTGTCTACGGACTTCGCCAGCTCACGGAACTGGAACACATTTGTTGTCTGGGGGGGGGGAGCTGGTCCACCATAGTCTTTCGATAATCTATACCTCTTTGACTTGACCGGCGGAAGGGTTTGTCCCACTTTTCCTATCCAAATGGTGGTCAGACTTGGGCACCCAGTTCACTGACTCTCGGAAGGAGAAGATCCTTCATTTTTTGCCCAAAAGTCCTCTATAGCTACCAGGGGGGTCACGAGACATGTTACCAGATTTTGACCAGAGGGTACAGAGTGCCAACCACTTTGCGCCGTTTCTTCCCTCAAGTTCTTAGTGTAAGCTGGTGGTGCCGCGACCCCCGACGGAACCATGCTCCATATTTCGGGAGTTGGCCTAAACTTGAGCCCTTTTGGCATCTGCGCGGTCAAACCTCAAACTGGAAGGAAACCCTTCGGCTTGTCTGCCGTTCAAGAAATATAAGGCCTCCCTTCCAATCCAGCTGCTGAATGTGGCCAAGGCATGCATCCCCCTCTGTTGGAGATCGGAGAGCCCCCCCCCCATCAAAATCTCTGTGGTTCTCTTTAACGAATTGAGAGACATGGAGGACCTCACCACTACCTTGCATAACCTGGAAGAGACTTTTCGTGAGTCCTGGAGACCTTGGAACCATCTTGTGTACCCTGACGCCCACCTTCGGGAGGTGGCACAATCAAACTGACCTTTTTGTTTCACGTTTGATAAGTAGGGTGTAGGTCCTCGGAGCCTGCCCTGAAAGTCTTGGGAGGGGGGTGGACATGGCCTTCTGGCTTGGTTTACCCTCTCTCATGGGGCCCACCTAGTACTTGGGGTGGTCTGTTTCGGCAGACCTCCCAGAGAACGAGGTCCATCTGATTTCGGCCAGACCATCTGAGAGTACCCCAGCCCCCGTCTGAAGCCTAACGCCCCTTGGGGGATCAGGTCAAGGGTGCCTTCTCTTCGGAGGAGGACCAAGTGTACACCCTGTGCATGTTTTGTGTTTCACTTTTTTGGTGTGCGTTTTTTTTTTTGCACCGGGTGCAGTCTGAGTGTGTCCACACACCACGGGCTTTAAAAAAAAAAAAAAAAAAAAATATGTCAAAATCTCTGTGGTTCTCTAAAGTGAACGAATTGGGAGACATGGAGGACCTCACCGCTACCTTGCGTAACCAGGAGGAGACCTTTTGTGAGACCTGGAGACCATGGAACCTTTCGTGAGACCTGGAGACCTTTCGTGAGACCTGGAGACCTTTTGACCTGGAGACCTTTCGTGAGACCTTTTGTGAGACCTGGAGACCTTGGAACCTTTTGTGAGACTTGGAGACCTTGGAACCTTTTGTGAGACTTGGAGACCTTGGAACCTTTCGTGAGACCTGGAGACCTTGGAACCATTTGTGAGACCTGGAGACCATGGAACCTTTTGCGAGACCTGGAGACCATGGAACCTTTTGCGAGACCTGGAGACCATGGAACCTTTTGTGAGACCTGGAGACCATGGAACCTTTTGTGAGACCTGGAGACCATGGAACCTCTTGTGAGACCTGGAGACCTTGGAACCTCTTGTGAGACCTGGAGACCTTGGAACCTCTTGTGAGACCTGGAGACCTTGGAACCTCTTGTGAGACCTGGAGACCATGGAACCTTTTGTGAGACCTGGAGACCATGGAACCTTTTGTGAGACCTGGAGACCTTGGAACCATTTTGTGTACACTGATGCCTACCTTCGGGAGGTGGCACAATCAAACTGACCTCCTAGATTTAGTCCCACTCCCTGGGCGAGAGGTCCTCCTTGCATTCCTCCTTTCTCTCCTCTCCTTTTATCACGTTTATTATTATTCTGTTTTTGCATTTGTGTATCTATGTTCTGGGTCTTCCCTATAGTTGCTTGTCGAGCTCCCCAGCTTAACGCACTGACCGTTCTCCTCACAACCGTAACCTCTTTCCATACCGTGCAGCGCTGGGCTCGGATTATGTGATCCTTTCTGTGCTATTTGACTGTGTTATTGGTTATCGTTGCGTACTTTTGGCTATTGAGTGTAACTTCCTTTTGGAAAAATAAATAAAATTACAAAGAAAAAAAAGCTATTGGGCCCCCAGTGTATTGTAACTGGTTAATCATTAAAATTTCAGGGGCCCCCAGTGTGGTGTAACTGGGAAATCATTGAGATATTGGGGGGCCACATGGGCCCTTTTACTAACCAAAATGACTTCTGGAGGGCGGGCCCTTGGGATTTTTAGGCTCGGCTCTCCCCACCTTTCCAAAGGCAAAGTGTATCCTTGGTATTGTGGGGTTTGATTTTGGGAGCTTGTGTAATGATTGTGATTGGTTGGGCTCCTGCTGTGCTGGGTTTGAGGGGCCCCTGAAACATTAGAATCACCGCACCCTCACCTCCACTGAGGTTTTCACTGTTACAGTTCTTCAGGGGCCCCAGTATTCTTATGAGGGGTGACTGGTGGGGTGGTATGCTTCTGAGGGGCCCCTTGGAACATGGGGGATTTGATTTACACTGTTGGGACCACGGGGGGCCCTCTGGAGTTCTGTATGAATGGGGTGCAGGGGCGGACTGGCCACTCGGGCCCTGGGCCACTAGGGGGCCTATTGGGGTTGCCAGCCTCAGTAAAACCAGGGACAGTATGTCAAAATCTGTGTTTTGTTTTACATCTGTCTCTGAAATGTCCCTTACCGACATCCTTATGGTCTAAAAATCCTGAGATTATAGCTGCCCCGCCTCTCCAGTACCTTCTCAGCCAATAGAAACATGTCTGTGTATACTGTGTGTGTGTGTGTGTGTATACTGTGTGATTGTATACTGTGTGGCCCCATAATCTCTGATTGCCTGGGGGCCCCATAATCTCTGATTTTGCCTGGGGGCCCCATAATCTCTGATTTTGCCTGGGGGCCCCATAATCTGATTTTGCCTGGGGGCCCCATAATCTCTGATTTTGCCTGGGGGCCCCATAATCTCTGATTTTGCCTGGGGGCCCCATTAACTCTGATTTTGCCTGGGGGCCCCATCATCTCTGATTTTGCCTGGGGGCCCCATAATCTCTGATTTTGCCTGGGGGCCCCATCATCTCTGATTTTGCCTGGGGGCCCCATCATCTCTGATTTTGCCTGGGGGCCCCATCATCTCTGATTTTGCCTGGGGGCCCCATCATCTCTGATTTTGCCTGGGGGCCCCATCATCTCTGATTTTGCCTGGGGGCCCCATGAGTTGTCAGTCCACCCCTGATGGGGTGCTAATTTTAGGTATCCCTGGCTGTGAGCGCCACAGTTAAAGGGGAGCCTTGTTATTGGGGGGGGGGGGGGGTGGCTATATGTAATAGTTGTGATTGGGTCACGTGGGCTTTTGGTGTTTTGTTTTTTTTTTGTTTATAAACATTGATCAGACGAGAGATACAATGTTACTTTGTATCTCTCTATCTCCTGTCTGATCAATGTTTATAAACAAAGTCACATTGTTTATAAACATTGATCAGACAGGAGAGAGAGAGATACAAATGTACATTGTTTATAAACATTGATCAGACAGGAGATAGAGATACAAAGTAACATTGTATCTCTCGTCTGATCAATGTTTATAAACAGGAGAGAGAGAGAGAGATACAAATGTACATTGTTTATAAACATTATTCACTTCCGGACTGCCCTCTGTATATATACGTATATACTTTTATATACAGTACATATCATTAGGTTACATACCGTTGTTGTAGCAGCTCTGCCATAAAGCCGGTATTTTTTTTTTATACTGTGGGCGATTTGGCGTCTGATAAAAGTGGTCCTTAGCGGTGGATTTGCCACAGGATAACTTTTATAGACAGCAGGAGGGTCCCCCCTCCCCCCCACCCGCCGCTTGTGCGTGTTATACGCCGATAAATACGGTAAATAAGAAAAAAATATGTAAAGTGCCCCATCCCTCTTCTGTCTGATCAATGTTACTTTGTATCTCTCTATCTCCCGTCTGAGCAATGTTTATAAACAATGTTACTTTGTATCTCTCTATCTCCCGTCTGAGCAATGTTTATAAACAATGTTGCTTTGTATCTCTATCTCCCGTCTGAGCAATGTTTATAAACAATGTTACTTTGTATCTCTCTATCTCCCGTCTGGGTGACATTTTGTTCTTCTCTCTCCCCGCAGGTCTTCGTCCTTTTATTCATCTTTGTGAAGCGGCAGATCATGCGATTTGCAATGAAATCTCGGAGAGGACCGCACGTTCCGGTGGGACACAACGCCCCCAAGGTACACGGGCCGGATATCGGGGGGGGTGGGGGGGAGGGGCTGTCACTTCTTATCCGTATCTCGCAGTCACTCGTCTTTCTCTGCTCCAGGATTTGAAGGAGGAGATCGATAACCGACTCTCCAAAGTGCAGGACATAAAATTCGAACCGCAGCTCCTGGAGGAGGGAGACGACCGCCTGCTGCAGCTGGACGCACCCGGTGAGGAAACGGCACCGTGCTCTATACTCATCATACTGTACATTATTATAGAGATACTCTGTGCCCCACCCCCACCACCACACACACACTTACCTGCCTCCCCTCAGTGATCAGACTGTACATTGTAACTTTGTAGAAGGGGAAGGAGTCATTTCCTCAGTCCCCCCTCCCCCAGTGATCAGACTGTACATTGTAACTTTGTAGAAGGGGGAGGAGTCGTTTCCTCAGTCCCCCCTCCCCCAGTGATCAGACTGTACATTGTAACTTTGTAGAAGGGGGAGGAGTCGTTTCCTCAGTCCCCCCTCTCCCAGTGATCAGACTGTACATTGTAACTTTGTAGAAGGGGGAGGAGTCACTTCCTCAGTCCCCCCTCCCCCAGTGATCAGACTGTACACTGTAACTTTGTAGAAGGGGGAGGAGTCACTTCCTCAGTCCCCCCTCCCCCCAGTGATCAGACTGTACATTGTAACTTTGTAGAAGGGGGAGGAGTCACTTCCTCAGTCTCCCCTCCCCCAGTGATCAGACTGTACACTGTAACTTTGTAGAAGGGGGAGGAGTCAC
The DNA here is from genome assembly GCA_028564925.1 of Lithobates sylvaticus. Taxonomy (NCBI): domain Eukaryota; kingdom Metazoa; phylum Chordata; class Amphibia; order Anura; family Ranidae; genus Lithobates; species Lithobates sylvaticus. Next base: position 31,483,202 of record CM053038.1, read on the forward strand.
TTCCTCAGTCCCCCCTCCCCCAGTGATCAGACTGTACATTGTAACTTTGTAGAAGGGGGAGGAGTCACTTCCTCAGTCTCCCCTCCCCCAGTGATCAGACTGTACATTGTAACTTTGTAGAAGGGGGAGGAGTCACTTCCTCAGTCCCCCCTCCCCCAGTGATCAGACTGTACATTGTAACTTTGTAGAAGGGGGAGGAGTCATTTCCTCAGTCTCCCCTCCCCCAGTGATCAGACAGTACATTGTAACTTTGTAGAAGGGGGAGGAGTCATTTCCTCAGTCCCCCCTCCCCCAGTGATCAGACTGTACATTAATATCTGGGAGGGTTACAGACACATTATGGAGGATGCTGCATGAACTCCATATATGATGACAGTGAGGTGACCTCCGATGACCTCTGGTGACCTCTAATGTCGGATTTTATCTTCCAGGCGGGTTCAACTATCTGTACAGAATGAAGACTTTGGATGCTGTAAAACATTCAGGTGAGCTCCTCTCCAAGCTGGCCAATAGATGGTCAGAGGATCTCCTGGGTGGGAATATGACCCCCCCCCCCGTGCCGGCTCCAGTGTACTCTGCAAATGGGTGTCCCGTGTTTTCTGCTGCCCCCCCCCCCCCCCAGGTAACCAATCACAATACAGAGTTCAGTGCAATGAGCCCAGGTGGTGCTCCTCTCTCTGACCTCAGGAATGCTGTACATGTACTAGACCAGGCGTGAGTCCAAGGCAGGTCCCCCGGGGCGTCTATGGAGGGCAGGAATTGGGGTGATGTGAGGGTTTTGGGGTGATCGGAGGGCTGGAAGGAATTGGGGTGATCGGAGGGCTGGAAGGAATTGGGGTGATCTGAGGGGTGGAAGGAATTGGGGTGATCTGAGGGGTGGAAGGAATTGGGGTGATCTGAGGGGTGAAGGAATTGGGGTGATCTGAGGGGTGAAGGAATTGGGGTGATCTGAGGGGTGGAAGGAATTGGGGTGATCGGAGGGGTGAAGGAATTGGGGTGATCTGAGGGGTGAAGGAATTGGGGTGATCGGAGGGCTGGAAGGAATTGGGGTGATCTGAGGGGTGAAGGTGAGGGAATTGGGGTGATCTGAGGGGTGGAGGAATTGGGGTGATCTGAGGGGTGGAGGAATTGGGGTGATCTGAGGGGTGGAAGGAATTGGGGTGATCTGAGGGGTGGAAGGAATTGGGGTGATCTGAGGGGTGGAAGGAATTGGGGTGATCTGAGGGGTGGAAGGAATTGGGGTGATCTGAGGGGTGAAGGAATTGGGGTGATCTGAGGGGTGGAAGGAATTGGGGTGATCTGAGGGGTGGAAGGAATTGGGGTGATCTGAGGGGTGAAGGTTCAGGAATTGGGGTGATCTGAGGGGTGAAGGAATTGGGGTGATCGGAGGGCTGGAAGGAATTGGGGTGATCGGAGGGCTGGAAGGAATTGGGGTGATCTGAGGGGTGAAGGAATTGGGGTGATCTGAGGGGTGAAGGTGAGGGAATTGGGGTGATCTGAGGGGTGGAGGAATTGGGGTGATCTGAGGGGTGGAGGAATTGGGGTGATCTGAGGGGTGAAGATGAAGGAATTGGGGTGATCTGAGGGGTTTAGGTGAGGGAATTGGGGTGATCTGAGGGGTGAAGGAATTGGGGTGATCTGAGGGGTTTAGGTGAGGGAATTGGGGTGATCTGAGGGGTGAAGGAATTGGGGTGATCGGAGGGGTGAAGGTGAGGGAATTGGGGTGATCTGAGGGGTGAAGGAATTGGGGTGATCTGAGGGGTGAAGGTGAGGGAATTGGGGTGATCTGAGGGGTGAAGGTGAGGGAATTGGGGTGATCTGAGGGGTGGAGGTGAGGGATTTGGAGTGATCGGAGGGGTGGAAGGAATTGGGGTGATCTGAGGGGTGGAAGGAATTGGGGTGATCTGAGGGGTGGAAGGAATTGGGGTGATCTGAGGGGTGAAGGTTCAGGAATTGGGGTGATCTGAGGGGGTGAAGGAATTGGGGTGATCGGAGGGCTGGAAGGAATTGGGGTGATCGGAGGGCTGGAAGGAATTGGGGTGATCTGAGGGGTGAAGGAATTGGGTGATCTGAGGGGTGAAGGTGAGGGAATTGGGGTGATCTGAGGGGTGGAGGAATTGGGGTGATCTGAGGGGTGGAGGAATTGGGGTGATCTGAGGGGTGAAGATGAAGGAATTGGGGTGATCTGAGGGGTTTAGGTGAGGGAATTGGGGTGATCGGAGGGGTGAAGGAATTGGGGTGATCTGAGGGGTTTAGGTGAGGGAATTGGGGTGATCTGAGGGGTGAAGGAATTGGGGTGATCGGAGGGGTGAAGGTGAGGGAATTGGGGTGATCTGAGGGGTGAAGGAATTGGGGTGATCTGAGGGGTGAAGGTGAGGGAATTGGGGTGATCTGAGGGGTGAAGGTGAGGGAATTGGGGTGATCTGAGGGGTGGAGGTGAGGGATTTGGAGTGATCGGAGGGGTGGAAGGAATTGGGGTGATCGGAGGGGTTCAGGAATTGGGGTGATTGGAGGGGTTCAGGAATTTGGGGTGATTGGAGGGGTGGGGGGGGGTAGGAATTGGGGTGATCTGAGGGGTTCAGGAATTGGGGTGATCTGAGGGGTGGAAGGAATTGGGGTGATCTGAGGGGTTCAGGAATTGGGGTGATCTGAGGGGTGGAAGGAATTGGGGTGATCGGAGGGATGACGGTGAAGGAATTGGGGTGATCTGAGGGGTGGATGAATTGGGGTGATCTGAGGGGTGGATGAATTGGGGTGATCTGAGGGGTGAAGGAATTGGGGTGATCTGAGGGGTTCAGGAATTGGGGTGATCTGAGGGGTGGAGGAATTGGGGTGATCTGAGGGGTTCAGGAATTGGGGTGATCTGAGGGGTTCAGGAATTGGGGTGATCTGAGGGGTGAAGAAATTGGGGTGATCGGAGGGCTGACGGTGAATTCCAGTAACCTTTTTGTTTCCCTCATCAGATATCCCCCTCCAGGAGAACGCGAAGCACCCCAGATGTCTGGTAGGAAGAAATTTCCGGGCGTTCCTGTTGGAGATGAGGAACGGCACCTCCCCCTACAAGTCCGTCCGCAAGCCGCTATTGGACACCTTGCTGGACGGATATGACTCGGCGCGATACGGCACCGGGGTGAGAAACGCCCACTTATGTATTCCGGGGCTTTTCCTGTCTGCCCCGTATTGTAGCTTCCTGTGGACGCTCATTGGTTAAATTCAGCAAATTTTTACATCCCCACCACTATGAGGCCCCAATCACATCTACGCGTTTCGTAGCGTGAAGCTCCAAAACACTGGAGGAGGGGAAAAAAATATTAAGGATTCTCTATTCTCTCATCTCCAATCACCTGAAGACCAAACGCCTGGAGATCAAAAAAGTTCTGGCCCTTTATTTGCAGCTCAAGTTGGGCAGATTTTCTTATATTTGATGCATTTTTATTCCCATAGCAATGAATGGAGACGCAATTTTGCACGTTATTGTGGGGGGGGGGGTGAAATGTCCCTCTTGGGGGGAGGGGGGTGAAATGTCCCTCTTGGGGGGGGGCGGGGGGGGGGGGGGGGCGGCAAGGGAGGTGAAATCTCCCTCGGGGGGAGGCGGGAAGGGAGGTGAAATGTCTCTCGGGGGGGGGCACGGGAAGGGAGGTGAAATGTCCCTCTGGGGGGGGCACGGGAAGGGAGGTGA
>CM053038.1:31491880-31519380 GCA_028564925.1 Lithobates sylvaticus
GGGGGGAAGGGAGGTGAAAGGATTCCAATACCTGGGGGGGCGGGGGGGGGGGGGGGTGGCGGCCGGGCGGAGCGGGCGCTGTGGGAGGGGGGAGGGGAAATGTCCCTCGACGCACGGACGCGGGCGGAGGGGGGGGGTAGGGGGGCTGGGGGGCGTGGGGACGGGAGGAGGTGAAAATGTCCCTATGGGGGGGGCGTGGGAAGGAGGTGAAATGTCCCTCTGGGGGGGCGTGGGAAGGGAGGTGAAATGTCCCTCTGGGGGGGGCGTGGGAAGGGAGGTGAAATGTCCCTCTGGGGGGGGGGGGAAGGGAGGTGAAATGTCCCTCTGGGGGGGGGGAAGGGAGGTGAAATGTCCCTCTGGGGGGGGGCGTGGGAAGGGAGGTGAAATGTCCCTCTGGGGGGGGGCGTGGGAAAGGAGGTGAAATGTCCCTCTGGGGGGGGCGTGGGAAAGGAGGTGAAATGTCCCTCTGGGGGGGGGGGGCGTGGGAAGGGAGGTGAAATGTCCCTCTGGGGGGGAGACGGGAGGTGAAAATGTCCCTCTGGGGGGGAGACGGGAGGTGAAATGTCCCTCTGGGGGGGAGACGGGAGGTGAAATGTCCCTCTGGGGGGGAGACGGGAGGTGAAATGTCCCTCTGGGGGGGAGACAGGAGGTGAAATGTCCCTCTGGGGGGAGACGGGAAGGGAGGTGAAATCTCCCTCTTGGGGGGGGGGGGGGGGGAGGCAGGAAGGGAGGTGAAATCTCCCTCTGGGGGGACGGGAAGAGAGGTGAAATCTCCCCGGGGGGGCATTTTCTTTACTGATCTGCTTTTTTTTTTTTTTTATGTTTTCAGGTTTACGGAACAGCAGAACACGAGAAGTTCCTGGAGGCTCTGAGCGAGTTATCCGCCTTGTAAGTCGTTCCATCCGTCCAATCACAAGTGTCCGTCTGTCTCTGTCTTTTCCAGCTGCCGCGGCAGTTCAGTTGCTTTGACGTTTTCTCTTTCCTTCCCCTCCCCCCCCTCAGGGTGAAATCCAGAGAGCTGGGAAGCCAGAGGCAGCGCCAATCGGCCGCCAAAGACCTGACCGCCTCGCCGGAACCTTCCGCCTCGCCCACCATCCAGGTCACCTACCTGCCGTCCAGCCAGAAGAGCAAACGGGCCAAACACTTCCTGGAGCTGAAGAGCTTCAAGGACAATTATAACACCCTGGAGAGCACCTTGTGATCTCTGCCCTCCGATTGGCCGGATTCTTCTCTCCCGTCCGTTTTGAGGTCACTTAGGGGGAGCCGCGGCGCCGGCGCGGACAAGCCGCAGAAGTCGGCGTCAACTTTACAAGAACTTCCTCTCAAGACGGGAAACCAATAAAAGGACGACTCCACCGAGAGACGTAGGACGCCCCGTTGTGGGCGGAGCCCCGCGGCTTCAATCGTCCTGAGACTTCTTCGATTTCTTATTAACGTTTCTCCCCATCCCCCGCCATTCATACCATCCCCCCATTAATGATAGACTTCTTATGCCCCCCCAAATACCTGGACACACAAATTATTAGGGGAGACCATAAAAAGGGGGGCGGGGGGCACTTTTGTACCAGTTGGGTCTCACTGGGAATTCCAAACCGGTGACTTTGTTACTGGAAACCATCATATGATTGATCGATCTCATCGGCTATCGCGCAAAAAGATATTGGTTTTGGGTGGAGTTCTCCTTTAAATATTTTATAGAAGCGTGGGAATCTTATCGGCTTTATTTAGGACTTCAGACGCTCCCGGCAGCCAATGAGAGTCGACCCCGCCCCCCCCCCCCCCCCCCCGCTATATAACGATTGTTCTGGCCCAGGTTTCAGCTAGCGGCTCAGGTTTTATATTTTGTATTTCTATGTATATATTGTATAATTCAGTCCGCAGAGTTCAGGAAGAGACTGTTCCCCTCTGTATATAGGAACTCCGCACTTTCCTACAGCCGGGAGGGGGAGGGATCTTTTCTATGTTTCTTGTACAGTATTAAACATGTAACTCCGCCTCCATCTGATTATTTGTATCACCGGTCATATAGAGGAGGGGGAGGGGGGCCTCCTATCACAGCGGCAAGGATGGGAAGTGTTATCGTAATGGGGGATTTTAATTATCCAGACATAGACTGGGCGCCAGTTCCTAAATATCTTGCAGGACAATTTCATGGTTCAGATGGTAGACGCACCAACTAGAAATAAAGCGTTACTAGACCTACTGATTACCAACAATACAGACCTGATCACGGATATGGAAATACGGGTTCAGTATAAATCACACAAATAGGAAACATAAGTGGGGGCAATACAAAGACACTGAGTTTCAAAAGAGCCAACTTCCCTAATCTACGATCCTTGGACGGTGTAAGAGCCAACTTCCCTAATCTACGATTCTTGGACGGTGTAAGAGCCAACTTCCCTAATCTACGATCCTTGGACGGTGTACTGGCGTGTAGTCATCTCTTGGGGGGGCCTCTAGAGTTGTTTCTGATGGATCTGCTCTCACGTATGTTGTGTCTCTGTTTTCTCCAAGGGGGGTTCCCTCTAATGTCCTCTCAAAGGTGTATATAAAAAAAAAAAGGAAGAAGAGCGCTCTCGTAGTGTAGTAACGTAGAATGAATTTATTAAAATCATAACATCATACAGTGCACTCATATTAAATAGCCGAGTAACGGCGTATATCCATGAGCTCCGAGCTCGTTCCACAATCGCGTCACTTCCGGTATGCCTCCACTTACGCCCTACGCATTACAGCGCGGTCACGTGACTTCATCAGGGAAATCCCCTGGGAGAAAACAGGGACACGACATATGTGAGAGCAGCAGTAGCAGTGCCCAAGTAACGGCGTATATCAATGAGCTCTAAACTCGTTCCACAATGGCCTCTCACTTCCGGTATGCCTCCACTTACGCCCTACGCATTACAGCACGGTCACGTGACTTAATCAGGGGGATTTCCTAGGAGAAAACAGGGACACAACATATGTGAGAGCAGCAGTGGCAGTGCCCGAGTAACGGCGTATATCCATGAGCTCCAAACTCGTTCCACAATGGCGTCACTTCCGGTATGCCTCCACCCTACGCATTACAGCACGGTCACGTGACTTCATCAGGGGATTTCCTAGGAGAAAACAGGGACACAACATATGTGAGAGCAGCAGTGGCAGTGCCCAAGTAACAGCGTATATCCATGAGCTCCAAACTTGTTCCACAATGGCGTCACTTCCGGTATGCCTCCACTTACGCCCTACGCATTACAGCACGGTCACGTGACTTCATCAGGGGGATTTCCTAGGAGAAAACAGGGACACAACATATGTGAGAGCAGCAGTGGCAGTGCCCGAGTAACGGCGTATATCCATGAGCTCCAAACTCGTTCCACAATGGCGTCACTTCCGGTATGCCTCCACTTACGCCCTACGCATTACAGCACGGTCACGTGACTTCATCAGGGGGATTTCCTAGGAGAAAACGGGGACACAACATATGTGAGAGCAGCAGTGGCAGTGCCCGAGTAACGGCGTATATCCATGAGCTCCAAACTCGTTCCACAATGGCGTCACTTCCGGTATGCCTCCACCCTACGCATTACAGCACGGTCACGTGACTTCATCAGGGGGATTTCCTAGGAGAAAACAGGGACACAACATATGTGAGAGCAGCAGTGGCAGTGCCCAAGTAACAGCGTATATCCATGAGCTCCAAACTTGTTCCACAATGGCGTCACTTCCGGTATGCCTCCACTTACGCCCTACGCATTACAGCACGGTCACGTGACTTCATCAGGGGGATTTCCTAGGAGAAAACAGGGACACAACATATGTGAGAGCAGCAGTGGCAGTGCCCGAGTAACGGCGTATATCCATGAGCTCCAAACTCGTTCCACAATGGCGTCACTTCCGGTATGCCTCCACCCTACGCATTACAGCACGGTCACGTGACTTCATCAGGGGGATTTCCTAGGAGAAAACAGGGACACAACATATGTGAGAGCAGCAGTGGCAGTGCCCGAGTAACGGCGTATATCCATGAGCTCCGAGCTCGTTCCACAATGGCGTCACTTCCGGTATGCCCCCACCCACGCCCTACGCCTTACAGCACGGTCACGTGACTTCATCAGGGGGATCCCCTGGGAGAAAACAGAGACACAACATATGTGAGAGTGGCAGTGCGTTCATAAGGGCGCACGGGTGCCCCCCCTCTAGAAACAATAGATAAGATTCATGCATTGCGTGAATCTATCTATGGCCACCGCTGCCACCCCCTATTCAGGCGCCCGGACCCTTTTCGGATGCCGGGTACCTGAATTACCGCGGCAGTTTTTTTTTTTTTTTTTTAAGCACCTGATTAGATGCCATAAGCTCTAATAGGCATCAAAAGAGGTGACCTGAGAGCGCCATGCTGGGCGCTGGCAGGTCACTCAGCTGTGTTAGAAAAGCAAATTAATATTCGCTTTCCTAACACTAAACCGCCAATCGGGTGCTCAGATCTGTTACCCGTCACCTGATCGGCTGAAACGACAGGCCTAACAGGCGTCCAATCATAGCAGAGTATGGGAAGAGAGGACGGGAGAAGACATTGAGGAGCTGTCCCACCGCCACCAAGACAGGGTAAGTACAGACGGCGGGCGCGGGGGGGGGCACAATGGCAGCATTTGATATGGCACAGTGGGAGCATTTGATGGTACAGTGGCGACAATTTGATGGGCACGGTGGCTGTGTTTGATGGCACAGTGGCTGCAATTGATGTTTTTTTTTTTCAGTTTGTTTGCGCCCCCCCCAAAAAAGTTTTACTTACCTGAGCCCCTGGTATTTCACAAGCCGGAGACGGGCTCTACATCTGCCCGGGGGTTCTCGGCTCTTGATTGGATAGATTGAAAGGAGCGCAGCCATTGGCTCCCGCTGCTGTCAATCAAATCCAATGACGCTGGGGTCTGTGGACGCAAACGCTGGACTCGGGAGCGCACCCGCAAGGTAACCCCCCCCCCCCGGGAGAGCGCTTCTTCTAGGGGTTTATCTGATGTGGGGAGGAGCCGCGAGAGCCGCAGGGGGACCCCAGAAGTCGGTGATCGGGGCCATTCTGTGCAGTGGAGGGAAGTATGATATGATTGTTATCTAAAGAAAATAAAAAGTGAACCTTCACAATCACTGTCAGCGCCTCTCTACTTTCTAACCATTTATTTATGAATAGTCAAGGATACGCTATTTCAGTGAAGGCGGCCGGCTTGCTATACATTTTTTACCCCCCACACAGAGCGGTAGCGTTAGAGTAACACATAACATATATGATAAATGGGGAGTACTCGGAATGGTCGGGTGGGTAGTGGGGTCCCCCAGGGTTCTGTGCTGGGACCAGTCCTGCTAATTTGTTCATAAACGATCTGGAGGATGGGCATGGGGGAAACAGTTCAATCTCTGTATTTGCGGACGATACTCAGCTAAGCAGGGCAATAACTTCTCTGCAGGATGTGGAAACCTCCCAAGAAGATCTGAACAAATAAATGGGGTGAGGGGCAACTACATGGCTAATGAGGTTCAATGTAGAAAATTTTTAAATAATGCATTTGGGTGGTAAAAATCTGAATGAGAGGGGGGAGGGGTAAAGAGGGGGAAGGAGAGAGAATGAAAGAGGGAGACAGGGAGAAGGGAGAGGTGGAGGGAGAGAGGGAGGGTAGGGAGAGAGACAAAGAGGGAAGGGAGAGAGGGAAGAGAGAGAGAGAAGGGGGAGAGAGAGAAAGAGGGAGGGATAGAGAGAGAAAGGGAGTGAGAGAGAAGGGGGAGAGAGAGAAAGAAAAAGGGAGGAATATAGAGAGAAAGAGGGAGGGAGAGAGAAAAGGGGAGGCAGGGAGAGAGAATGAGAGGGCAGGAGAGAGAGAGAGGAGGAAGGGAGGGGGAGGGAGAGAGAGAGAAAGGGAGGGGGAGGGAGAGAGAGAGAAAAAGGAGGGAGGGGGAGGGAGTGAATAAAGAGGGGAGGGGGAAGGGAGAGAGAGAGTGAGGAGAGAGGTGGAAGGGAGAGAGAATGAGGAGAGGGGGGAAGGGAGAGAGAGAGAAAGGGAGGGGGAGGGAGAGAGAGAGAAAGGGAGGGGGAGGGAGTGAATAAAGAGGGGAGGGGGAAGGGAGAGAGAGAGTGAGGAGAGAGGTGGAAGGGAGAGAGAATGAGGAGAGGGGGGAAGGGAGAGAGAGAGAAAGGGAGGGGGAGGGAGAGAGAGAGAAAGGGAGGGGGAGGGAGTGAATAAAGAGTGGAGGGGGAAGGGAGAGAGAGAGGTGGAAGGGAGAGAGAGAGGGGGAGGAGAGGGGGGAAGGGAGAGAGAGAGAAAGAGGGAGGAAGGGAGATAGAGAGAAAGGGGGGAGGGAGAGAGTGAGAATGAGAGGGAGGAGAGAGCGTGAGGGGGGAGAGAGAGAGAAAAGGAGGGAGAAAGCAAGAGGAGAGAGAAGGGAGGGGAGAGAGAGAGAGGAGGAAGGGGAGGGAGTCAATAAAGAGGGGAGGGGGAAGGGAGAGAGAGAGGTGGAGGGGGGAAGGGAGAGTGAGGAGAGGGGGAAGGGAGAGGGAGATAGAAAGGGGGAGGAAGAGAGAGAGAAAGAGGGGGGAGAGAGCGTGAGGGGGGAGAGAGAGAGAGAAAAGAGGGAGAGAGAAGGGAGAGAGAGAAAGAGGGAGGGAGGGGAGAGAGAGAGGAGAAAGGGAGGGGGAGGGAGAGAGAAAGAGGAGGGAGGGGGAGGGAGAGAGAAAGAGGAGGGAGGGGGAGGGAGTCAATAAAGAGGGGAGGGGGAAGGGAGAGAGAGAGGTGGAGGGGGGAAGGGAGAGAGAGTGAGGAGAGGGGGGAAGGGAGAGAGAGAAAGAGGGAGGAAGGGAGAGGGAGATAGAGAGAAGGGGGGGAGGAAGAGAGAAAGAAAGAGGGGAGAGAGAGCGTGAGGGGGGAGAGAGAGAGAAAAGGAGGGAGGGAGAGAGAGAAAGAGAGAGGGGGAGGGCTGAAATAGTTAATAATTGTTTTTCGTGCATTGTGGGTATTTGGGGGTCTTCTGAGGTTATCTTTAAAATGTGCTTCCAAATATCACTAAACTTGTATAAACGTGGAATGTAAAAGCTGAAAGACGGATGTTATGGACCTTGCTTTGTGCACTGGTGGGCGGTCATGTTGGAACAGGGAGGGGCTGTCCCCAAACTCCTCCCACAAAGTTGGGAGCATTGAAATTGTCCAAAATGTCTTGGTTTGCTGATGTCTTAAGAGTTCCCTTCACTGGAACTAAGGGGGCCAAACCCAACCCCTGAAAAACAACCCCCACACCACCATAATCCCCCCCACCACAATCCCCCTCCACCAAATGGTTTGGACCAGTTCACAAACAAGGTCCATAAAGACACTGATAAGCGAGTTTGGGGTGGAGGAACCTGTCTGGCCTGCACAGAGTCCTGACCTCAACCCCATAGAACACCTTTGGGATGAATTAGAGCGGAGACTGCGAGGCAGACCTTCTCCTCCAACATCAGTGCCTGACCTCACAAATGCGCTTCTGGAAGAATGGTCAAACATTCCCCATAGACACCCTCCTAAACCTTGTGGACGGCCTTCCCAGAAGGGGTGAAGCTGTTATAGCTGCAAAGGGCCAACTCAATATTGAACCCTCCGGACTAAGACTGGGAGGCCATTACAGTTCATGTGCGGGAAAGGCAGGCGTCCCAATACTTTTGGTAATATACTGTGTGGTTAACTAGGAAAACAGTGACCGGCTCAATACTGACCGGCTGTATATTATACAGGATGTGTTTTTGTTCATAGACTGAATCTCAATAAAGTTGAAGCAAAAAAAAAAAAAGAGCAGGGAAGTGTTTGGGGAAATCTGAGGTTTTGTTTACGGTTTCCATGGTGACGGAGCGTTGGGAGGAAGTTGTGCATCAGATACAAAGAGGAGTCTCTCCTGTGATTGGAGGGTTGGGATCCTCTCTATTGATGATATAATAGATGCGGGTGTCGAGGTGCGTTGTTATATATATGTGTGTCTGTCCTTTGTACACTGACATGTTTCAGGCCCTGGGAGCTGAGGGATGTTTAGGCATTGGGGGAGGGGAAGGCCCCCCCGATATCACCATCACCTTCTCTTTCCACAGATAATGATCTCCACAAGAACCCTCCGAGAGACCCGGAGCACCACCCAGGTGAGGGGGAGGGGCACAGAGAGCACCCCCAAATCATTCACCCCACCCCCCCCCCCCCATTACTAATCCCTGTCCTTCTATTCTAGAGGAACGATCTTCTCCGCATCGCCGACACCGAACTTCACCGGTAAGATCATCCCTGTATATTATACCTTATATCTGGAGGGCGGTGATGTCACTCCTGTATAATATATCTTATATCTGGAGAGCGGTGATGTCACTCCTGTATAATATATCTTATATCTGGAGGGCGGTGATGTCACTCCTGTATAATATATCTTATATCTGGAGGGCGGTGATGTCACTCCTGTATAATATATCTTATATCTGGAGGGCGGTGATGTCACTCCTGTATAATATATCTTATATCTGGAGAGCGGTGATGTCACTCCTGTATAATATATCTTATATCTGGAGAGTGGTGATGTCACTCCTGTATAATATATCTTATATCTGGAGAGTGGTGATGTCACTCCTGTATAATATATCTTATATCTGGAGGGCGGTGATGTCACTCCTGTATAATATATCTTATATCTGGAGAGCGGTGATGTCACTCCTGTATAATATATCTTATATCTGGAGAGTGGTGATGTCACTCCTGTATAATATATCTTATATCTGGAGGGCGGTGAAGTCACTCCTGTATAATATATCTTATATCTGGAGGGCGGTGATGTCACTCCTGTATAATATATCTTATATCTGGAGGGCGGTGATGTCACTCCTGTATAATATATCTTATATCTGGAGAGCGGTGATGTCACTCCTGTATAATATATCTTATATCTGGAGAGCGGTGATGTCACTCCTGTATAATATATCTTATATCTGGAGAGCGGTGATGTCACTCTGTATATTATATCTTATATCTGGAGAGCGGTGATGTCACTCCTGTATAATATATCTTATATCTGGAGAGCGGTGATGTCACTCTGTATATTATATCTTATATCTGGAGAGCGGTGATGTCACTCCTGTATAATATATCTTATATCTGGAGGGCGGTGATGTCACACCTGTATAATATATCTTATATCTGGAGGGCGGTGATGTCACTCCTGTATAATATATCTTATATCTGGAGGGCGGTGATGTCACTCCTGTATAATATATCTTATATCTGGAGAGCGGTGATGTCACTCTGTATATTATATCTTATATCTGGAGGGCGGTGATGTCACTCCTGTATAATATAACTTATATCTGGAGGGCGGTGATGTCACTCCTGTATAATATATCTCTTATATCTGGAGAGCGATGATGTCACTCCTGTATAATATATCTTATATCTGGAGGGCGGTGATGTCACTCCTGTATATTATATCTTATATCTGGAGGGCGGTGATGTCACTCCTGTATATTAGATCTTATATCTGGAGAGCGGTGATGTCACTCTGTATAATATTTCTTATATCTGGAGAGCGGTGATGTCACTCCAGTATAATATATCTTATATCTGGAGGGCGGTGATGTCACTCTGTATAATATACCTTATATCTGGAGGGCGGTGATGTCACTCCTCTATAAAATATCTTATATCTGGAGGGCGGTGATGTCACTCCTGTATATATATCTTATATCTGGAGAGCGGTGATGTCACTCCTGTATAATATATCTTATATCTGGAGGGCGGTGATGTCACTCCTGTATAATATATCTTATATCTGGAGGGCGGTGATGTCACTCCTGTATAATATATCTTATATCTGGAGAGCAGTGATGTCACTCCTGTATAATATATCTTATATCTGGAGGGCGGTGATGTCACTCTGTATAATATATCTTATATCTGAAGAGCGGTGATGTCACTCTGTATAATATATCTTATATCTGGAGAGCGGTGATGTCACTCCTGTATAATATATCTTATATCTGGAGAGTGGTGATGTCACTCCTGTATAATATATCTTATATCTGGAGGGCGGTGATGTCACTCCTGTATATTATAGTGATGATATATGGGGCGGTGATGTCACTCCTGTATATTATAGTGATGATATATCGGGCGGTGATGTCACTCCTGTATATTATAGTGATGATATATCGGGCGGTGATGTAATACTCGTGTCTCTGGAATGGCGCAGGGAACGCGGGGAGCGGTATATGTCGGAGTGGAAGGAGGACGCTCGGGGGGTCGCTGCGGGTCGCATGCAGAGGAACCGCCTGGCACAGGAGCGTCAGGAGCTGAGGACGGCGGGGGCGGAGCTCATCCTGGTAAGTGATCCGCTGGGCTGTGATTGGTCGGAGTTTCTCGGTCACCACAATGAGGGATGTCGTGTCTCTTTCAGACCCGCAGGGCGGCGCTACAACACCTATTAGATGTGGAGCATCGGCGGTACCAAGAAGAGCTGCAGAGCCTGGGCCGGACTTTCCACCAGCAGAGACTGTGAGCGGGGGTGGAGAAGATTAGGGGGGGGTCACATGGTACCCCAATACCCGACATCAGACCCCATATACCCGACTAATGCCCACACACTCTGTGCACAAGAAAACGGACACAAATCTTCTGGAACGGTTGATGTTTATTGTTGTTAGTTGTAAATAAAGTTTATTGAAATAATAAAAAAAACAAAATCCTCATTGGGGTGTGACCATTATCATCCGGACTTCATGTGATGGGAATTCCAGAATGTAAGCGTTGTCACCAGAACAGGAACAGAGGGGAAATCTTCCAATGGGGACACAGAACTTTCCTCTCACTTCCTGTAGAGATTTCTCCCTGCAGTCCTTCTCTCCTCCACTAGGGGTCCTCAGTCTGACAGCCGGCGAGAAAACGATCCTCTGTTTTTCTTTATAATTAGTATTTATTCTTTTTTTTTTTTTTGTTGCGTTTAGGGGTTAGAGTCAAGGTTAGGATAAAGGACTAGGGGTTAGGGTTATTTATTTATTTATTAGGGAGTTAATACTACTACTACTCATAATAATAATAGTAATACATTTTTTTTTAAATAAATACAAATAATCAAAAATAATAAATAAATACAATAAATGAATATTATGTAATAATAAATAAATAAATAATAATATATATTTTTAAAATAAATACACAAAAAAAATAAAAATAATAAACAAATAAATACAATAAATGAATAGGATGTAATGATAAATAAATAATTAAGGCTAAGTTACGGTTATTTCTTTTTTTCTTAGGGTTAGGGTGTTAATACTACTACTACTACTACTAATAAAATAAATAATAATAATACATTTTTTTAAAATAAATACACAAATAAATAAAAATAATCAAAAATGATAAATAAGTCAAATAAATGAATAGTATGTAATAATAAATAAATAATAATATATATTTTTAAAATAAATACACAAATAAATGAAAATAATAAATAAATACAATAAATTAATAGTATGTAATAATAAATAAATAATTAAGGTTAGGTTAGGGTTAGGATTATTTATTGTTTATTTCATAGTTTTTTGTTAGGGATAGGGTGATAATAATAAATTAGTAAATATGAAATAAATGCACAAATATATAATAATAATTATAAATAAATACAATGAATAAATAGTGTGGAATAATAAATATTAGGTTAGGATGAGGATTGAGATTAAGCTTTATGGTTATTTATATATTTAATTTTTTTTTCTTTCTTTTTTTTAGGGTTAGGTTGTTAATACCACTATTAATAATGATAATAATAATAAATGGATAAATACATGCAAATTAAATACACAAATAAACAAAAATAAAAATCATAAATAATAAATAAATAAATATATATATATAAATAGTATGTAATAATAAATAAATAAGGTTAGTTTAGGGATAAGGGGTTAGGGCTATGTATAATTTTTTTTTTGTTAGGTTTAGGGTGTTACTTCTACTACTACTACTTGTAATAAAAAAGAATTAACCCTTAAAAAACAAAATAATAATAAATAACTAAACCCTAATGCGAACACAAAATAAATAAATCATTATGAATAATTAATGATTATTGTTATTATTATTTTAAAATAATAAGAAATAACTGAGCATCCTAACCCTAACACAAAATAAATCAATTCATTCATATTATTATTAATAATGATAAGAAGAATAAATTATTCTTCTCATTCTTCTTATTGTTAATATATTAATAATAATAATATAATAATATTTTTGTTTGGGTTTTTGTGTTCATTTATTATTATTTGATTCTTATTATTATTATTTATAATAATAATTAGTTTAATATATTTTTTTAAGGTCAGGGGTTCATGTTTATTTATGTATGTGTTATTACATATTTATTTATTATTTTTTTGTGTTGATTTTTTTTTTAGTTATTTGTGTATTTATTTAACTTGTTCAAAGGTCCAAAAAACTAACTTTTTTTTTTTTCATATATATATATTTTTAAATTTTTTAATTTGAGCAGAGTTCGGTGTTCCGGGGGTCGCAGCGATTGCAGATCTGCGTTTATTTTCGATCTCCGGAGTTCAGCTTTAAATACAAACAAGTGTCGGCGTCTTTGGCGGGGGCGGCGGCGGCCAGGGAGGGGTTAATAATCGTGTTTTTGTCTTTGATCAGATAAACGCTCCTTTTATACAAGGAGAACAATCATCCCTCTTGTCCTCTGGGGGGGTGTCACACACAGGAAGTACCACTTTCCTCCAGCAGGGGGCAGGCTAGGCCTGCACAACACCAATTTAAAGGGACAGTACACTTTTTAAATGAACATTTTGGTGGATGTTGGAGGGTTGGGATGCTGAAGTCGCAGCTCCGCCCCCTGCGTAAAAACCCTCCCCAGATATCGTTGAAGCCTCGGGATCATAATGGCAGCCAGGAGTTTTGGCATTTTCGGTGGCGGGCGTCGTGTTGGGGGGTTTTGTTCAGCTGGTGACGCCGATCGCCCCGTGGGAGAAAGCGTGACGATCCGCCCGCAGCGCACACGGTGGCCAGCCGGCAATTAATGAGCTTTAGGAGGGATTCCGTCTGTAAATCCGGGGATTTGGCGCTTTATCCTGTTAGTCTCTCCCTGAGGACGCACGGCGGGAGAAATGTGCGCAGTGTCCTCTAACCACAACGTGTCAGGAGGGGAGGTGGGGGCCCCTGAGGGGAGGCACGGGCCCCTGAAGGGAGGGGCCCCTAAGGAGAGGTAGAGGGGCCCCTGAGGGGAGGTACGAAGCTCCTGAGGGGAGGGGGCCCCTGAGGAGAGGTATGGGGCTCCTGAGGTGAGGCGGGGGCCCCTGAGGGGAGAGGACCACTAAGGTGAGGTAGGGGCTCCTGAGGGGAGGCGGGGGGCCCCTGAGGAGAGGTAGGGGGCTCCTGAGGGGAGGGGGCCCCTGAGGAGAGGTATGGGGCTCCTGAGGGGAGGCGGGGGGCCCTGAGGGGAGGTAGGAGGCCCCTGAGGAGAGGTAGGAGGCCCCTGAGGAGAGGTAGGGGCTCCTAAGGGGAGGTGGGGGCCCCTGAGGAGACATAGGTTGTCCCTGAGGGGAGGCGGGGGCCCCTAAGGGGAGGGTGAGGTTGGGGGCCCCTGAGGGGAGGCGGGCCCCTGAGGAGAGGTAGGGGCTCCTGAGGGGAGTTGGGGGCCCCTGAGGAGAGGTAGGGGGCCCTGAGGAGAGGTAGGAGGCCCCTGAGGAGAGGTAGGGGGCCCTGAGGAGAGGTGGGGGGCCCCTGAGGAGCGGTAAGAGGCTCCTGAGGAGAGGTGGGAGGCCCCTGAGGAGAGGTAGGAGGCCCCCGAGGAGAGGTAGGAGGCCCCCGAGGAGAGGTAGGAGGCCCCCGAGGAGAGGTAGGAGGCCCTGAGGAGAGGTAGGGGGCCCTGAGGAGAGGTAGGAGGTTCTTAGGAGAGGTAGGATGCCCCTGAGGAGAAGTGGGAGGCCCCTGAGGAGAGGTAGGGGGCCCTGAGGAGAGGTAGGAGGCCCCTGAGGAGAGGTAGGAGGATCTGAGGAGAGGTAGGAGGCCCTGAGGAGAGGTAGGAGGCCCAAGAGGAGAGGTAGGAGGCCCTTAGGAGAGGTAGGAGGCCCCTGAGGAGAGGTAGGAGGCCCCTGAGGAGAGGTAGGAGGCCCCTGAGGAGAGGTCGGAGGCCCCTGAGGAGAGGTAGGAGGCCCCTGAGGAGAGGTCGGAGGCCCTTAGGAGAGGTAGGAGGCCCCTGAGGAGAGGTAGGAGGCCCTGAGGAGAGGTGGGAGGCCGCTGAGGAGAGGCGGGGGGCCCTGAGGAGAGGTAGGAGGCCCTGAGGAGAGGTAGGAGGCCCTGAGGAGAGGTAGGAGGCCCTTAGGAGAGGTAGGAGGCCCCTGAGGAGAGGTAGGAGGCCCCTGAGGAGAGGTAGGAGGCCCCTGAGGAGAGATAGGAGGCCCCTGAGGAGAGGTAGAAGGCCCCTGAGGAGAGGTAGGAGGCCCCTGAGGAGAGATAGGAGGCCCCTGAGGAGGGGTAGGAGGCCCCTGAGGAGAGGTAGGGGGGGCCCTGAGGGGAGTTGAGGGCCCCTGAGACGAAGGGCCCCTAGTTACAAATATCAGATTTGGGGGGGGCTCTTTTACACCTCTATGTATGGTTGGATGGGTTGCCACCACAGAAATCGCACCAACAGACTCGCAGTAACGCGCACCCAACATTTCCCGGTGGCATCTCCAGTGAGCGGTGCTCGGGGGGCGCCATTCAGAACGCACCGCATTGCACCCACACATCGGCGCCATGCACTGCGGTGAAACGCACGGTGACCCAACAACACATCACACATCGCTGCGATTCGCACTGCAGATTGTGATTTATCTATCTATGGAAGCTGCAACAACGTCCATAAAAGTAGTGCCGGAACTTTTCTCATAATCGCTGCGCTTGGGGATGTTTTGGAACTACATTTCCCATGATGCTCCACTACACTGCAGAGATCAGGAGGATGATGGGAAATGTAGTTCCAAAACACCTGCGGAGGCCGAGATTCGCCATCACTGCCTCTCTGGATCCACCAATCGGGACGCAGTGCCCAGATCTCCACAAACGCATACAAATGATGCGCATTGTTTATGTTTGTCTTCATATGAGACTGGCCAATCAGAGGAGGCCACGCCCACCGCAAGCCTGATGTCCGCTTTCCAGCTGGTGTGCAGCAAATCCCAACAAAGAGAATAAAGTTATTCCACCGCCTGGAAAATGAGCCGGAGAAACGCGTCAGAGCGACCGCAGGACATCGCATTCCTCGCCACTCCCCGCCCCCAACACTGAGCCGAAACCCCGGGAACACCGGACACACCTTCATTCCTGAGAGTCAGAGAGCCGCAGAGCATCGCTCCCTCCCCTCCCCCTCCTGATATATTCTGCAGATTATCTCATCACTGACCCCTCTAGAGATCTGCAGAGCATCGCTCCCTCCCCTCCCCCTCCTGACAGATCCATATTGATATATTCTGCAGATTATCCCATCACTGACCTCTCTAGAAATCTGCAGAGCATCGCTCCCTCCCCTCCCCCTCCTGATATATTCTGCAGATTATCCCATCACTGACCTCTCTAGAGATCTGCAGAACATCGCTCCCTCCCTCCCCCTCCTGACAGATCCACATTGATATATTCTGCAGATTATCTCATCACTGACCTCTCTAGAGATCTGCAGAACATCGCTCCCTCCCCTCCCCCTCCTGACAGATCCATATTGATATATTCTGCAGATTATCCCATCACCGACCCCTCTAGAGATCTGCAGAACATCGCTCCCTCCCCCTCCTGACAGATCCATATTGATATTTTCTGCAGATTATCCCATCACTGACCCCTCTAGAGATCTGCAGAGCATCGCTCCCTCCCCTCCCCCTCCTGATATATTCTGCAGATTATCCCATCACTGACCTCTCTAGAGATCTGCAGAACATCGCTCCCTCCCCTCCCCCTCCTGACAGATCCACATTGATATATTCTGCAGATTATCTCATCACTGACCTCTCTAGAGATCTGCAGAACATCGCTCCCTCCCCTCCCCCTCCTGACAGATCCATATTGATATATTCTGCAGATTATCCCATCACCGACCCCTCTAGAGATCTGCAGAACATCGCTCCCTCCCCTCCTGACAGATCCATATTGATATATTCTGCAGATTATCCCATCACTGACCTCTCTAGAGATCTGCAGAGCATCGCTCCCTCCCATCCCCCTCCTGACAGATCCACATTGATATATTCTGCAGATTATCTCATCACTGACCTCTCTAGAGATCTGCAGAACATCGCTCCCTCCCCTCCCCCTCCTGACAGATCCATATTGATATATTCTGCAGATTATCCCATCACCGACCCCTCTAGAGATCTGCAGAACATCGCTCCCTCCCCCCTCCTGACAGATCCATATTGATATATTCTGCAGATTATCCCATCACTGACCTCTCTAGAGATCTGCAGAGCATCGCTCTGACACATATACATTGATATAGGAGCGGCGATCGGTGTCGGTCGCTCTCAGAGGTCGGCGTATTGAGTTGGCGGTTTCGGAGACGCTCTCGCCCCCCCCCCTCCCCCGCTGGCACACTCGGTGACTCTCAAGGTCAGGGATCCTCCCGGGGTGAATAACGGGAATCAATATCACTTTTCAGAGGTGTCACATCGGCTCCCATCAGGAGCTCAGCTCCCCGTGCACACAGGCGTAAGGAGGGTGGGGGGAGGGGCCTCACGGGGCGCGTCCCGGTGGTGGAACGGCTCTCACCGTGAAATGACACAAGTGAGAATTCCTAAAGCCCAACTCTGACCGGACTTTTCCCTGGCAGGTCATTATTCTGGGTGTCCCCGGTGGAGGGATTCCCCCCAATTCCTGTCCCGGTGTCCCCGGTGGAGGAATTCCCCCCAATTCCTGTCCCGGTGTCCAGACTGGAGGGATTCCCCCCACTTCCTGTCCCGGTGTCCAGACTGGAGGGATTCCCCCCACTTCCTGTCCCGGTGTCCAGACTGGAGGGATTCCCCCCACTTCCTGTCCTGGTGTCCCCAGTGGAGGGATTCCCCCCACTTCCTGTCCCGGTGTCCCCAGTGGAAGGATTCCCCCCACTTCCTGTCCCGGTGTCCCCACTGGAGGGATTCCCTCCAATTCCTGTCCCCACTGGAGGGATTCCCCCCAATTCCTGTCCCCACTGGAGGGATTCCCTCCAATTCCTGTCCCCACTGGAGGGATTCCCCCCAATTCCTGTCCCCACTGGAGGGATTCCCCCCAATTCCTGTCCCCACTGGAGGGATTCCCCCCAATTCCTGTCCGGGTGTCCCCACTGGAGGGTTTCCCCCCACTTCCTGTCCCGGTGTCCCCACTGGAGGGATTCCCTCCAATTCCTGTCCCCACTGGAGGGATTCCCCCCACTTCCTGTCCCGGTGTCCCCACTGGAGGGATTCCCCCCAATTCCTGTCCCCACTGGAGGGATTCCCCCCAATTCCTGTCCGGGTGTCCCCACTGGAGGGATTCCCCCCACTTCCTGTCCCGGTGTCCCCATTGGAGGGATTCCCCCCACTTCCTGTCCCGGTGTCCCCACTGGAGGGATTCCCCCCACTTCCTGTCCCGGTGTCCCCATAGCCCTGCCTGTACCTGGATATAACACAGATGGAAACAATGGGACCCGTCACTTCTCTGATAAATCCCAATGACAACGCTCAGCGCGATACGAAGGGATTCGCTTTCTATCCACGTGACGCTCCCGGAATTCTCCGGATAATCCTGGGATATGATGTACTGGGCTCAGGCGCTCCGGCGATGCCCCCCCCCCCCCCGGCACACAACTGTCGGTGCGGCTTCTGCTGTCGGCAGTGAAGCTCACAATTCTTTCCATGACACCATCAGCAGACATTTCCCTCACTAACAGGAAACCGATCGTTACATTGTATCCCGAAGAGATTCACCCTCCGCCCGACGCGTTTCAGAACTCGGAGAGAAAAACGATTGTCTGTCTATGGAGACGGATCGAATCTCCGCTGCAAAACCTCCGCAGAAATGCGCAGAGCGGCGCGAAACGGGCGAATCCCAGCGTTTCCTCTGCTCAAATACAAAAATAAAAATAAATAATCAGTACAAATAAGTAAATAAATAATAAATATATACAATACATAAATAAAACCCCAATATTAACCCCTAATCCTAATATTGACCCCTAATCCTAATATTAACCCCTAATCCTAATATTGACCACTAATCCTAATATTAACCCCTAATCCTAATATTAACCCCTAATCCTAATATTAACCCCTAATATTAACCCCCTAATCCTAATATTAACCCCCTAATCCTAATATTAACCCCTAATCCTAATATTGACCACTAATCCTAATATTAACCCCTAATCCTAATATTAACCCCTAATCCTAATATTAACCCCTAACCCTAATATTAACCCCTAATCCTAATATTAACCCCTAATCCTAACCCCTAACCCTAATATTAACCCCTAATCCTAATATTGACCACTAATCCTAATATTAACCCCTAATCCTAATATTAACCCCTAATCCTAATATTAACCCCTAATCCTAATATTGACCCCTAATCCTAATATTGACCCCCTAATCCTAATATTAACCCCCTAATCCTAATATTAACCCCTAATCCTAATATTAACCCTAATTCTAACCCCTAACCCTAATATTAACCCTAATCCTAATATTGACCACTAATCCTAATATTAACCCCTAATCCTAATATTAACCCCTAATCCTAATATTGACCACTAATCCTAATATTAACCCCTAATCCTAATATTAACCCCTAATCCTAATATTAACCCCTAATATTAACCCCTAATCCTAATATTAACCCCTAATCCTAATATTAACTCCCTAATCCTAATATTAACCCCTAATCCTAATATTGACCCCCTAACCCTAATATTAACCCCCTAATCCTAATATTAACCCCTAACCCTAATATTAACCCCCTACCCCTAATATTAACCCTAATATTAACCCCTAATCCTAATATTAACCCCCTAACCCTAATATTAACCCCCTACCCCTAATATTAACCCCTAATATTAACCCCTAATCCTAATATTAACCCCTAACCCTAATATTAACCCCCTAATCCTAATATTAACCCCTAATCCTAATATTAACCCCAACCCTAATATTAACCCCTTACCCCTAATATTAACCCCTAATCCTAATATTAACCCCTAATCCTAACCCCTAACCCTAATATTAACCCCTAATCCTAATATTGACCACTAATCCTAATATTAACCCCTAATCCTAATATTAACCCCTAATATTAACCCCTAATCCTAATATTAACCCCCTAATCCTAATATTAACCCCTAACCCTAATATTAACCCCTAATCCTAACCCCTAACCCTAATATTAACCCCTAATCCTAATATTAACCCCTAATATTAACTCCCTAATCCTAATATTAACCCCTAATCCTAATATTGACCCCCTAATCCTAATATTAACCCCCTAATCCTAATATTAACCCCTAATCCTAATATTAACCCCTAATCCTAACCCTAACCCTAATATTAACCCCTAATCCTAATATTGACCACTAATCCTAATATTAACCCTAATCCTAATATTAACCCCTAATCCTAATATTAACCCCTAATCCTAACCCCTAATCCTAATATTAACCCCTAATCCTAATATTAACCCCTAATATTAACCCCCTAATCCTAATATTAACCCCTAATCCTAATATTAACTCCCTAATCCTAATATTAACCCCTAATCCTAACCCCTAACCCTAATATTAACCCCCTAACCCTAATATTAACCCCCTACCCCTAATATTAACCCCTAATATTAACCCCTAATCCTAATATTAACCCCCTAACCCTAATATTAACCCCCTAATCCTAATATTAACCCCTAATCCTAATATTAACCCCTAACCCTAATATTAACCCCTTACCCCTAATATTAACCCCTAATCCTAATATTAACCCCTAATCCTAACCCTAACCCTAATATTAACCCCTAATCCTAATATTGACCACTAATCCTAATATTAACCCCTAATCCTAATATTAACCCCTAATCCTAACCCTAACCCTAATATTAACCCTAATCCTAATATTAACCCCCAAAAAAAAAAAAAAAAAAAAATAACCCTAATATTAACCCCTAACCCTAATATTAACTCCTAATCCTAATATTAACCCCTAATCCTAACACCTAACCCTAATATTAACCCCTAATCCTAATATTGACCACTAATCCTAATATTAACCCCTAATCCTTATATTAACCCCTAATCCTAACCCCTAATCCTAATATTAACCCCTAATCCTAATATTAACCCCTAATATTAACCCTAATCCTAATATTAACCCCCTAATCCTAATATTAACCCCTAACCCTAATATTAACCCCTAATCCTAACCCCTAACCCTAATATTAACTCCCTAATCCTAATATTAACCCCTAATCCTAATATTGACCCCCTAACCCTAATATTAACCCCCTAATCCTAATATTAACCCCTAATCCTAATATTAACCCCTAACCCTAATATTAACCCCCTACCCCTAATATTAACCCTAATATTAACCCCTAATCCTAATATTAACCCCCTAACCCTAATATTAACCCCTACCCCTAATATTAACCCCTAATATTAACCCCTAATCCTAATATTAACCCCCTAACCCTAATATTAGCCCCCTAATCCTAATATTAACCCCTAATCCTAATATTAACCCCTAACCCTAATATTAACCCCTTACCCCTAATATTAACCCCTAATCCTAATATTAACCCCTAATCCTAACCCCTAACCCTAATATTAACCCCTAATCCTAATATTGACCACTAATCCTAATATTAACCCCTAATCCTAACCCCTAACCCTAATATTAACCCCTAATCCTAATATTAACCCCCTAACCCTAATATTAACCCCTAACCCTAATATTAACCCCTAATCCTAATATTAACCCCTAATCCTAACCCCTAACCCTAATATTAACCCATAATCCTAATATTAACCCCTAATCCTAACCCTAACCCTAATATTAACTCCTAATCCTAATATTAACCCCTAATCCTAACACCTAACCCTAATATTAACCCTAATCCTAATATTGACCACTAATCCTAATATTAACCCCTAATCCTAATATTAACCCCTAATCCTAACCCCTAATCCTAATATTAACCCCTAACCCTAATATTAACCCCCTACCCCTAATATTAACCCTAATATTAACCCCTAATCCTAATATTAACCCCTAATCCTAATATTAACCCCTAACCCTAATATTAACCCCTAATCCTAACCCCTAACCCTAATATTAACTCCCTAATCCTAATATTAACCCCTAATCCTAACCCCTGACCCTAATATTAACCACTAATCCTAATATTGACCCCCTAATCCTAATATTAACCCCCTAATCCTAATATTAACCCCCTAATATTAACCCCTAACCCTAATATTGACCACTAATCCTAACCCCTAACCCTAATATTAACCCCCTAATCCTAATATTAACCCCTAATATTAACCCCCTAATCCTAATATTAACCCCCTAATATTAACCCCTAACCCTAATATTGACCACTAATCCTAATATTAACCCCTTACCCTAATATTGACCACTAATCCTAATATTAACCCCCTAATCCTACTATTAACCCCTAATCCTAATATTAACCCCTAGCCCTAATCCTAACCCTAATATTAACCCCCTACCCCTAATATTAACCCCTAATATTAACCCCTAATCCTAATATTAACGCCTAATCTTAAATCCTAACCCTTATATTGACCCCTAACCCTAATCCTAATAATAACCTCTAACCTAGAAAATAAATACATAAAATTAGGTAAATAAATAATAAATCAATTAACCCCCTAACCATAACCTTTAACCCCTTAAAAAAAAGTTAAAAAGAATGAAAAAAATCATAAAGAATAAACAAACGTGGACAAAAAAAAAAGCCTAAAAACCCTCATCACAACAAATGATGAAACAGACGATATTTTTCTCTACGGGCGCCGTTATTTCTTAGGGGCACTTCCATGCGTCTGGCAAAGCGCGGGTGCGATCGATCACAGCAGGCGATAAAACACGCGGGGCTGAAATACCGTGCGGTTTGGTACCACGTGATTTTAAAAATTGCACCTGCGCAACTTTATTTTTTTGTGCGTTTCACATGCGTAGGACCGCCCATTCAAACGAAAAGGGCTGCAATAAACTCTCTGCGCGCCAACATGTGGAAACGCGCGAGAAAACGGACGTTCTCATGTTGTGAATGAGCCCTGGTGGAGTGAGAGTGAAGGAAAGCATAAAAGTCGCACTCCGAATTTGCGAGTTTTTTTTTTGCTGTCGGGGCTCATTTGTGCGTTGCGCCAACGCGCAACATGCTTTGCCGCGACAAAGGCGATTCAACTACACTACGTGCGTTGTAGTGCCATTCATTGTACATGGCACCCCAATGCGCGATTTTTAAAGGCACGCCTTGCCGCAATTTCTACGTGATTCTGTATTGCGGCATGGTACGGAGTACGGTGATGGACGGTGCAGTGCAGATTTTGTGGCGCGGTAAGGAATGCGGTGATGGATGGGTGGTGCAGGTATTGCAGCGTGGTATGGACGTTGATGGACGGTCGGTGCAGGTATTTTGCGGCACGGTGCGGAGTGCAGTGATGGGCGGGCGGTGCAGGTGTTGCGGCGCGGTACGGAGTGCGGTGATGGACAGGCGGTGCTTGTATTGCGGTGGAGTGCGGTGATGGACGGGCGGTGCAGGTATTGGGGTGCGGAGTGGAGTGATGCATGGGCGGTGCAGGTATTGCGGCACGGTGCGGAGTGCGGTGATGGACGGGCGGTGCAGGTATTGCAGCGTGGTATGGACGTTGATGGATGGGCGGTGCAGGTATTGCGGCACGGTGCGGAGTGCAGTGATGGACGGGTGGTGCAGGTGTTGCGGCGCGGTACTGAGTACGGTGATGGACAGGCGGTGCTTGTATTGCGGTGCGGAGTGGAGTGATGTAGGGGTGGTGCAGGTATTGCAGCGCGGTACGGAGTGCGGTGTTGGACGGGCGGTGCAGGTATTGCGGCGTGGTACAGGTATTGCGGCGTGGTAAGGAGCTCGGCGATGGATGGGCGGTGCAGGTATTGCGGCGCGGTGTGGAGTGCGGTGTTGGACGGGCGGTGCAGGTATTGCGGCGCGGTGCGAAGTGTGGTGTTGGACGGGCGGTGCAGGTATTGCGGTGCGGAGTGCGGTGTTGGACGGGCGGTGCAGGTATTGCGGTGCGGTGCGGAGTGCGGTATTGGACGGGCGGTGCAGGTATTGCGGCGTGGTAAGGGGTTCGGTGATGGATTGGGCAGTGCAGGTATTGGGCAGTGCAGGTATTGTGGCGCGGTGCGGAGTGCGGTGTTGGACGGGGTTCGGTGATGGATTGGGCGGTGCAGGTATTGCGACGCGGTGCGGAGTGCGGTGTTGGACGGGCGGTGCAGGTATTGTGGCGCGGTGCGGGTATTGCGGCACGGTGCGGAGCGCGGTGTTGGACGGGCGGTGCAGGTATTGCGGCGTGGTAAGGAGTTCGGTGATGGATGGGCGGTGCAGGTATTGCGGCGTGGTAAGGGGTTCGGTGATGGATTGGGCGGTGCAGGTATTGTGGCGCGGTGCACATATTGCGGTGCGGTGCGGAGTGCGGTGTTGGACGGGCGGTGCAGGTATTGCGGCGCGGTGCAGGTATTGCGGCGCGGTACAGAACCGCGGCCCACTCTGATGGAAAGTTCTGGAATGTGGGGATTTGGCGGATCTTCGTGCGGAGAGAACGGTTTCCTGGGCTGCCACAGCGACTCTTCCCACACAAATCCCAGCGCGGCTGAACACCCCCAGATGGAACAGACAAGGCTGCCGCGTTCTCACCGACAATATCAGTAATTAGAGCCCCGGGGGCCCCTCCTGTCCCCTCCGCGGGGGGCCCCTGACACACTCACTGAACATTCCCCAATATCGATCACATCATTCAAGATAACGATCAATGATTCCTAATTAAAGGGCTAATGGGGACACCGGCAGCTGGAGGACGGTGATTGGACCCCACGGCCGGCGAGGGATTTATAAACCCGGCGCTGCCCCAACCTCGCCAAGACCCACTGCGGCCAACCGCAGGGTGCAGGTAGGTGAGCCGGGGACAGACTTTGTGTGTGTGAGACCAACTTCCTACACCCATCCTCCGATCCCACCTACTGTCCTATCTACAGATCTGCAGAACATCGCTCCCTCCCCTCCCCCCTCCTGACAGATCCATATTGATATATTCTGCAGATTATCCCATCACTGACCCCTCTAGATATCTGCAGAACATCGCTCCCTCCCCTCCTGACAGATACATAATGATATAATCAGTTGTCCCCCATGAATTGTGCTCTCCTCTGTCTCTTCTCAGTATTTGTATCTGCAGACTATCTCATCTCTGTGTCTCTATGAAGTTGGATTTCCTCTGTCTTGGTGTCTCTCGCAGTTCCTCTTTATCCCAGATACTCCCCGGCCTCTCCCTCGGCGCTCTCATCCCTCTTCTCGTCACGCCAACTTCTCCATTCTTCTCCTCTGACCGTCTCACTGACTGCCTGTCTCTGCAGAGCTCCTCCGTCTGCTTACCACCCCCCCGGAGCTCCTTTCTTCGGGGTCCTCAGGATGGGGTCTTTTCCCCCCCCGGCCTTCCACTATTGTCCCACTAAAGCCTCTCCCTCCCTCCCCTCTCCTCTCCTCTCAACTCTTCTCTCCCCCCTCTCTTCTATCCCTCTCCTCTTCTCTCCTCTGCTCTCCCTCTTTCTTCTCTTCTTTCCCCCCCTCTCTCCTCTCCTTATTTCTCCTCTCTTCTTTCCATCTTCTTTTCTATTCTCTCCTCTCCTCTTTCCCTCTCCTCCCATCTTCTCTCCTCTTCTCTTCTCTCCAATCCTCTTCTCTCCTCTCTTCATTCCCTCTCCTCTTCTCTTTCCCTTTCCTCTCATCTTCTCTCCTCTCCTCTCTTCTCCTCACCTCTCTTCTCTCCTCTCCTTGCTTCTCCTCTCCTCTCTTCTCTCTTTTCTTTTCTTCTCTCCTCTCTTCCCCCTCTATCTTCTCTTCTTTTTCCCCCCTCTCCACTCCTCTACTTTCCCCTCCTCTCTTTTTTATCTCTCTGCTCTCCTCTCTTCATTCCCTCTCCTCTCATCTTCTCTCTTCTCTTTTCTCCCTCTATTTCCTCTCTTCATTCCCTCTCCTCTCCCTCTATCTCCTCTTCTCTTTCCCTCTCCTCTCATCTTCTCTTCTCCTCTCTTCTCCTCTCTTCTCATCTCCCCTCTTCTTTCCCTCTCCACTCCTCTACTTCCCTCTTCTCTCTTCTTTCTCTTTCTCCTCTTCTCTGCTCTCCTCTCTTCACTCCCTCTCCTCTTCTCTGCTCTCCTCTCCCCCTCTCTCCTCTCTTCATTACCTTTCCTCTTCTCTGCTCTCATCACCTCTCCCACTATATCCTCAGTTCATTCCCTCTCCTCTCCTCTTCTCTGCACTCCTCTCCCTCTCTTTCCTCTCTTAATTTCCTCTCCTCTTCTTTTTCCCTCTCCTCTCATCTTCTCTTCTCCTCTCTTCTCCTCTCTTCTCATCTCCCCTCTTCTTTCCCTCTCCACTCCTCTACTTCCCTCTTCTCTCTTCTTTCTCTTTCTCCTCTTCTCTGCTCTCCTCTCTTCACTCCCTCTCCTCTTCTCTGCTCTCCTCTCCCCCTCTCTCCTCTCTTCATTACCTTTCCCCTTCTCTGCTCTCATCACCTCTACCACTATATCCTCAGTTCATTCCCTCTCCTCTCCTCTTCTCTGCACTCCTCTCCCTCTCTTTCCTCTCTTAATTTCCTCTCCTCTTCTCTTTCCCTCTCTTCTCATCTTCTCTCATCTCCTCTCTTCTCCTCTCGCTCTCTCTTCTCTCTTCTCCTCTCGCTCTCTCTCTCTCTTTATCTTTCATTCTCTCTCTCTCTGCTCTCCTCCTCTCCTTTCTCTCTTCTTCTCTTCCTTCTCTATTCTCTCTTCTTTCTCTCTCTCCTCTCTCTCTCTCATTCTCTCAATCTCTCTCTCTCCTCTCTTCGTTTGCTCTCCTCTTCTCTTTCCCTCTCCTCTCATCTTCTCCTCTCCCTTTCTCCTTTCTTCTCTTCTTTTCCTCTCCACTCCTCTACTTTCCTCTTCTGTCTTCTTTCTCTTTCTCCTCACCTCTTCTCTGCTGTCCTCTCTTCGTGCCCTTTCCTCTTCTCTGCTCTCATCTCCTCTCCCTCTATCTCCTCTCTTCATTCCCTCTCCTCTCCTTTTCTCTCCTCTCCTCTGCACTCCTCTCCCTCTCTTCCCTCTCTTAATTTCCTCTCCTCTTCTCTTCTCCCCTCTCTTCTCCTCTCCCTCTCTCTTCTCTTATCTTCTTTCCCTCTCCACTCCTGTACTTTCCTCTCCTTTCTTCTTTCTCTCTCTCTCTCCTCTCTTTTTTCTATCTCTTCTACTTTTCCTCTCTCTTCTCTTCTTTTTTCCCCCTCTCCACTCCTCTACTCCCCCCTCCTCTCTTTTTTTATCTCTCTGCTCTCCTCTCATCTTCTCCTCTTTTCTCCCTCTATTTTTTCTCTTCATTCCCTCTCCTCTCCTTTCCTCACCTCTTCTCTTTCCCTCTCTTCTCATCTTCTCTCCTCTCCTCTCTTCTCTTATCTTCTTTCCCTCTCCACTCATGTACTTTCCTCTCCTTTCTTCTTTCTCTCTCTCTCGCCTCTCCTTTTTCTCTCTCTTCTCCTCTTCTCTCTTCTACTTTTCCTCTTTCTTCCCCTCTCTTCTTTTCTTTTGCTCTCCCTCGTTTCCTCCCCTCTCCTCAGATCAATCCCTCTGATCACTCCACGGATCTGTCTTCTATCGATGTCTCTCTCTCTCTCTCTCCCAGGCCTTGTCTGTCTCGTACTTCTTCTGGATGGAAGTCTTCTCTCCTCTCCTCTCCTCTCCTCTCCTCTCCTCTCATACAATGCATTTGTTTCATCTTGTAGAACAGAACTATATTGTGTATGAAGTGTGTGAGATGGAGAGTGGCGGGGGAGGGGAGCGCACGGCGTGGGGCTCATTCTCTGACTTCTGTCCTTTACAGGCCGATGTCCCCCAACCTGGAGGTCAGCAGGAGTTCCCTATGACTGGGCCCAAGAGCTAGCACTCTACTCGGGGCATGCGGAGATGACGGGATGGCGCCAGCGGATCGGAACTCCCCCCCCCCCCCCTCGGTTCTGTCTGATATGTTTGATATTAGGTTGTTTTACTGAAAATCGACTAAATATCAGACATATTGCTACAGCGCCCGGGACCCTCTACAGTATCCGGAGCGAGGAGAGGAGAAGAGAGGAGAGGAGACCCCCCGGAACATCTGAGAAGGAAGAAAATCAATAAGTATCGAAGTGATAGATAGATAGAATGAGAAAGGAAGAAAGAGAAAGAAAGAGAGAGAGAGAGAAAATAGATTTCAGGAGAG